>CVRI01000025.1:0-128575 GCA_900005825.1 Clunio marinus | reverse complement strand
GTTAATAACTGCACTTTATTACCATGTTTCTCAAAAATATCCACCAAACGATTGTTCCATTCATGCTTTGATTCAAGTTTGATCGACACAAATTTTCGTTTGATCTCCAGCAACTGTTCTTCATCATATGGTGAGGAATTTGCAGAATCTAATTTCAGTTTCCAATCCATTCTGGATGCTATATCATTCCATCTTAAAATTAAATTTAACATCTTTATTAGGTTTATTAAATCTGAAATTGTTTACAAAACTTACGATTTGTTAGTAAGCGCAACATTTCTTAATGATGTGGTGTGCAAACATTTAAATATCTTAGCAATGATCTCTTCTGGAAGGTGATGAATTGTTAAATTCTGATTAGTTTCCTCCATTTTTATAAAGATTGCTTTAATCTTCTTTCACGATTGTTTGGTTTGAAGTTTAAACTCTTCGTTAAGAATGGACGAAAGAATAAAGCAGGGTTGACGTGAAGGGGATAAGAAGAAATGAAAACATGTGCTGTTGTACCCCTTTGAAGTGATGCTTATTTATTTTTGATGAAATTATTTGCAATAAAACAAAATGATTTATTTTGAATGAAATGCAATTAAATGAATAGATAACTCCAACATCAACTTCCATATCAAAAGGAAGTTAATTTTTATTTCATATTTTTATATAAAGATACATTTGTTGAGATCTTGGCCACATCACAGCACTTCATTTGAATCATCTAAATGGGAAATGATTCTTAAATTATGTTCTAGCATTCTTTCATAGATACTTATAGAGCGAAACGAAATTTGGCTTTTTAATAATCAAGGGATTAAAAAAGAAGGAAATTAGCGCCATTATTATCATAATCATCATAATCATGATCTGCAGCATCAAAATAGTCGTCATCTTCATCATAATCATCATAATCATCATAATCAACATCATCGAAATTAAAATCCATCCTCATCTGAATATTTTCAAGAAGATCTATTGTGCTCCAGTTTTCTGCTTCATCTTCTTCAAATTCAATTAATTCACCTTCGTAGTCTCCGTAATCCCAAAATTCTCCAGTTCTAATACAATCTCCAAATGCATCGTCATTCAAGCTCAGACATTTAATATCAGAAAGATCCGGAAGATTTCCTTCAAAACTATCTTTATGAATACGAAACAATTTCAAATCTTGAGTATTTTCACGTAAAGCTTTAAAGAAATTATCGTCGGTGTAAATAGCTGTAAGGTCTAAAATTTGTAATTTCATTTGACTCAACATCATAACATAGTTTATACTTCCTTTGATTGTTTCAATTCTTATTTTCGTCACCTTTGGATTATTAGCTGCAAGTGTTGTCCAGTCTATTGGACAACTGATACAGCCAAAATAAATTGTCCGCAAATTTGGAAACTTTACATCACTCCCGAATGTTTCATTTGTACAAGGAACTTCTAAATGCTTTAATCGAGTAAATACACTTGAAGCGATTGCCATGCTGCTGACACTTCCTGCCACTATGACTAATGTTTCAACATTGGGAATGTGTTTGTAGAACTCTTTTATAACATCATTACTTCGACGCGGAAAGTAAATTATGAGTCTTTTGACACTTGGATTGATTTCGAGTCGCTCATAGAAATTTAATTCTTCCGGCATTATTTCTCCATCGATTCTTAATGATGAAAGTCTCTTGAACTTTGAAAAAATATATTCGATTATGAAGCTGGGATACTTGGTTCTTAGTTCCAACTCTNAAATGTTGTCCAGTCTATTTGATCATACATGATACAGCCAAAATAAATTGACCGCAAGTTTGGAAATTTTACATCGTTGTCGAATGTTTCATATGTATGAGGAACTTCTAAATGTTTTAATCGAGTAAATACACTTGAAGCGATTGCCATGCTGCTGACACTTCCTGCCACTATGACTAATGTTTCAACATTAGGAATGTGTTTGTAAAACTCTTTTGAAGTATCACTACTTTTAGGTGGACAGAAAATTATGAGTCGTTTTACACTTGGATTGACTTCAAGTCGCTGATAAAAACTTAAGTCTTTTGGGATTATTTCTCCATCGATTCTTAATGATGAAAGTCTCTTGAACTTTGAAAAAATATATTCGATTATGAAGCTGGGATAATTAGTTCTCAGTTCCAACTCTTCGACTGTGTTAGAATGGAATTGAAGAAACTTCAACAAGTTATTGTAATCGTTTGGCGTTTCACGAAGTTTGATGTTCCATAATGAAAGTTTCTTCAATTTGAAAGGAACATTTTCAATTTTGATAGGAGATTCAAAGATTTGACAATTTTGTTCGTTTAATTGTCGTAAGGCAAGGCATTTGATGTACTTTTGGGTGGCTAAAAAGTGAAACAAAATCTTTGAATCTTGTTTTTCATCATTATAAGATCCATAAATTTTAAAAGTGTTGATTTGGGCTTTTTCGAAGCATCCCAGCATATTATAGCTACAGTCTGCTAACTCCAAGGTTTCGAGCTTTTGAAGTTGGGGCAAGTTACCTTCGGCAAATTCAGTTGGCAATCCATTTTCAGTTGATGTTTTAAGGCAAACAATTTTCTTCAATTTTAACATAGCATTTAAAATTTTACAAAAAATTCCCATGTTGTTGATTGTGCATGAATAGAGAGTTAATAACTGAACTTGATTTCCATGTTTCTCGAAAATATCCACCAAACGATTGTTCCATTCATGCTTTGATTCAAGTTTGACCGACACAAATTTTCGTTTGCTCTCCAGCAACTCTTCAATCCATGCGTCATGATATTCTGAGGCATTTCCAGAATCTAATTTCAGTTTCCAATCCATTCTGGATGCTATATCATTCCATCTTAAAATCAAAATTTATCTTTTTTATCAGGAAGATTTTAAATTGTATACAAAACTTACAATTTGCAAGCAAGCGCAGCAGATTTTAATGATCCGGTGTTCAAAGATTTGAATATTTTAGCAATGATCTCTTCTGGAAGGTGATAAATTGTTTTATTCTGATTGGTTTCTTCCATTTTTATAAAAAAGATTGCTTTAATCTTTTTTCACGATTGTTTGGCTTAAACTTGCAAACTCTTCCGTTAAAAATTGACGAAAGTATGAGGCAGGGTTGGCGTGAAGGGGGTAAGAAGAAATGAAAACGTGTTCTGATGTACCCCTTTAAAGTGATATTCGACGGAATGTTTATGAAATAAATTAAAAAAATACTTTAGGACAAAAGCTATTGAGAGTTATTTTGAAAGAAAAAAATTACAAAACAAAACTACTATTTAGTGTTAATATTTCTATATTCAAGTCTTTATCTATATGCAAGAGGTGAGTTTTTAAAAGTTTTTTTTGCAATGTTTACCTTTTATAGCTCTGAAAATTCCAAGAATTTTCACAAAAGATTGAAAGATTTCACACTACTAGTAGCTAAAACTAATCTTGTCTAATAACATTTATGTATAACTTACCACTTTTCTTCCAATTCTCATTTGTCAAATGTTCATATCTTCAGAATGAATTTTAATACACAAAATTCTGTTCAAACCCTTCCAAAATTATTCTCGAAATGTTTATTCAGCTTTTTCAACTTATTATGTTAACCGTTTCTTATTATACTGCAGCTTGAGGTAATACTAACGAGCTGATAAAAAAAATCTTCTGCCAATTTGCGATTTTCGCTTATAAAATTATCATATTAATTATTTTAATTAGAAAGGACGAATTAGCATTCACGCAATCAACTTTACTTCAAAATATTGACNCTCCAGCAACTTTTCTTCATCATGTTGTGAGGAAGTTCCAGAATCTAATTTTAAACTCCAATCCATTCTGGATGCTATATCATTCCATCTTAAAATCAAATTTATCTTTTTATTACGAAAATTTGAAAATTTACACAATACTTACGATTTGCAAGTAAGCGCGGCATATTTTAATGATCCGGTGTTCAAAGATTTGAATATTTTAGCAATGATCTCTTCTGGAAGCTGATGAATTGTTTTATTCTGATTGAGTTCCTCCATTTTTATAAAGATTGCTTTAATCTTCTTTCACGATTGTTTGGTTTAAACTTGTAAACTCTTTCGTTAAGAATTGACGAAGGTATGGAAGGGTTGGAGTGAAGGGGGTAAGAAGGAAATAAAAAACGTGTTCTGATGTACCCCTAAGTGTGATATTTGTCAGAATTTTTATGAAATAAATTAAAAAAATACTTTAAGACAATAGCTATTGAGAGTGATTTTGTAAGAAAGAAAATAACAAAAAAATACTATTTAGTCTTAATTAATTCTATTTTCAAGTCTTTATCTATATGCAAGAGGTGAGTTTTCAAAAGTTTTTTTTGCAATGTTTACCTTTTCTAGTTCTGAAAATTCCGAGTTTAGAATTTTCAATAAAGATTGAAAGATTTCACACTATCGGCAGTAGCTTAAACTAATCTTGTCTAATAACATTTATTGTTTTTATTACATTTTTTCCAATTCTCATTTGTCAAATGTTCATATCTTCAAAACGTTTTTTAATACACAAAATTCTGTTAAAAATGCCCCAAAAATTCTTCTCGAAATGTTTATTCAGCTTTTTTCATCTCATTATGTTATCCGTAACTTATTATACTGCAGCTTGAGGTAATTTTAACGAGTTGATAAACCAAATCTTCTGCCAATTTGCGATTTTCGCTTATAAAATTATCATATTAATTATTTTAATTAGAAAGGACGAATTAGCATTCACGCAATCAACTTTACTTCAAAATATTGACTGCCTTGTCATTTTCTCACGAATATCATGATTATCTGTGTCATGTGTTTAGCTTTATGGTAATATAACCAAAGCTTAGAGAACACTCTTTTGAGCCTTTTCGAATTGATGTTCATTTTATATTTATTGTGATTACAGTTTCCCACCCAAACAAATTCACATTAGCCATAAAAAAGTGTAGGAGGATACACGATGTTCTATTTCTGAATTATTTATGCAAGAGCCTAAAAGATACAAAACTTCCTACAATTTCATTCTTTAATACTCATCTTCATTATTCACTAACGTATCCTAATATTGTGAAGACGTAGGTCAGATAACGAATGTTAATAATTCTGATTTAAAAAATCAAATTATTTTTAACAAAATAGTTTTCATTAAAATGTTAAAAAATTAATTGACTAACGATTTAAAATGAAAAATTCTTTTTAGTCATTTCTTGAACATTGATTTGGATATTTGACATTCTCCTCTAATTTTGAACTGATAAATTGTCACGAAAATAGGATTATTTCTTAAATCCAATGTATGCTTTTGAAGATTCTTAGTTTTTGCTCTCATTTCAAAGACTAATGTATCAAGATGATCATGTGATAATGTTGAATAAAATTTCAATCAAATACTGTTTATTCTAGTTTGATGGGTTTGGAATAGTTTTTTCCAATTCTATGATCCAAAATTTCTTTAGTATCAATAATTCACATTGAATAAAAACCTGGAAAAGGATCTTCTTTATCAAGTTCTTCAATTTTAAATGTTGATTCGTTCTCACTCTGTTAAAATCTAGAAAGCTCTTAAATATTTAATTTACAACCTCTTAAAAAGAAGCGTCAACAACTTAAAATATGTGTTTATGAAAAGGAAGGAAATATTTGAATAATCTCTTAAAATTGTTTATGTTGAACTATTAATGACATCGAAGTTTTGGAAATCGATAGTTCTTCCTTTCCGCTGTGAATCCTAACACGTATTTTTGTTTCTATTGAAGAAAAGTCGTCGACAAGCGAATCTCACTTGTACACTTTCTCTTCTGCGCAAAGTGTTCAATTCTCTCTCTCAGATTTCCACATTGAAAATGCTCGTTTACAAATATCAGACAGAGAAAATACGAGGGAAGTTTTTGGATATTGTTTAGTAGCGATTTGAACTCTCTCGCGTTGACTTCTAATCTATTTCTATCCTTAGTGAATTTTCCTTGCGAAAACAATAACCTGAAGGGAAAAAAGAGAAAAATAAGTTGGAAAAATGAAAAAGGATTATCGGTTGATAACTTTTATTTTCCTTTCGTAAAATGTATTATTTCAGGATTACTAAATAGATTAAGTGAAGCGAATTGAACATAAAAGCGTTAGAAACAGTTTAGTTCGATACTTTTTATTAGAAATGAAGAAATTTATTGTGAGGCAGGAAAAAGAAAAATGAACAGAAATGTTTAGAAGCAACCACAATAGCAACAAAACCAACATTGAATGAAAGTGGAACGTAGCATGGAAAATATTTCTCAAAAGAATGCTCATTATACATTTTGTGGTTGTTCTGAAAGCAATTTTGGTGACTGGCTTTGTAAAATAATTCCTATCCACTCGTCCATTGATTTAAAAGTGAGACGATTTGTCCTTTTATCCCCTCACAACTAAATTATATGGAGGATAAATGACATCTTTAATGTGAAATATAAAACAATGTTCTGAATAATTAACGATAACTGTGAGCAAACAAATTATTTTACCTCACAATTTATTGAACATTGATGTGAAATATATATTATTATTTTAATTGAGCCAGTGGAAAAGAATCAATTAACGAATAAAAAAGAATAAACGACAGAAATATAAAAAAAGTGTGAACCTTTCGTTTATTATTTTGAAAAGACAAGAAAAAAAATATTAAACGATTTCGTAGAGTTATGATATGACGTTGAACTCATTGACTTCGTTTATTTCTCTACTGATCAGGTCACGGTATCATGCTCACAGAGCAATCAAAAGAAATCAGACCAAGTGCACCAGCGACAGTACATCAAAAGCAATCGCGAAAATCGTGTTTCTCTCAATTTATTTCGTTTCAAAATAATCTGGGCTCAAATGAATACAGAAAAGATCGACGGATAAACGGATTACAATTACCACTTCATCCTTTTCAGTTGGTCGCATGGATAACGTTTTTGGCGTTCATTTTGGCAGCTTACTTTATCGTAATTCCTGCATTCCAGCCAACCATTCAGCTGCCATTATACGCAACAATTGGTGTTCTCGTTGTGATTCATGTCACTGCTCATATTGCCGCCCTTCTCATCGACCCAGCCGATGTTGAATTGCGAAAGATAAGCTCACGTAAAGTTGTACCCGAATTCGATCGTTCGAAACACTTGCACGTAATCGAGAATGGAAGGTGCCATTTGTGCAACATTAAGACAACAAGTACTCGCACTAAACATTGTTCGGTTTGCAACAAGTGCATAGAAAAGTTTGATCATCATTGTAAATATTTAAACCAATGTGTTGGAAAGCAGAATTATGTGCCATTTCTAATGTGCGTTGTGAGTGCAGTTGCCGCTGTTCTGGTCATTTTGACCGCAGCTTTGGCACAACTTTTTTTGTTCTACATCAATCCATCTTGGCTTAATTTATGGGATAAGACAACAAGTTTTATGAATGCGGAATCGCAGACAAAAGATGCAACGCCTGACTATGATTTGACAGCAACAACAACAATCATTCAACTCCTTAACAATACATTAGTTAATGACACGAGTTTGTTGTCAGCATCGGAAAATTCAACAAGCGTTGAAAGTAAAGCACAGGAAGGAATTGGATTGTATAACACAATTTTCCTTTCGGTTATTGCTGTGGTTGTTATATTGGCAGCAATAACCGCTGGTTTACTTCTTCATCTTTGCTTCTTTCACATTTACATTTCCTATCTTGGTCTTACGACCTATGAATACATCCGAAATCAACGACAAACTTCTACCAATACAAATGCTCCACCGACAACAATTCATACGAAAAGTATTGCTAAAGAAATTTATGCTTGTTCGAACATAAAATCTCATGATTTACAGCATCGTCCGAAAACATTGCATTGTTGTGAAACATCTTACGATCGTCATTCGGAAAATATTGCCGAAATTAATGTGGTGGAAACTGCAGCTGAAATATCTCATAAAGCTTTTTATTTGTGTACTCTTCTTGAAGAAACTCAAGCGAAAGAAAGTGACCTGAACACTACCGTCAATAATCGTTCCTCAGATACGATGCGAACATTTCATTGTTGCTCGGAATTTTCACATGCTACAAGCTCTCAAAATGGATCTCATAAAATTGTTAAGTACACTGAGCAGTGCACATTTTGTAGTTTTCGAATAAAAACCCCGAAGAAAATTGAACATTCAAACAAACATTGCTGCATTAAAGCAATTTCGAAGCATCATCGATGGCGACGCAAGTGGAATTGTTGTTCAAATGTTCCAAATAGCCCTGAAGATCTTCCTGGGGACGACTCTCTAAGGAACAATGAAAGGAGAATGATTGATTCTGTTCAATCAACTTCAATTCAACCGCCTCAGCCACGTTATGTACAAATTGAAGTTCCCATAGGAAATGGTGCCAACAACAATGATTTCCATTCAACTCATTTCGTTGAGAACAACATTGAACAACTCACGAATGTCCACAGTCATTTAAATGGCTCGAAGATTATTTTACAAAATACAGAAAATCCTTTAAATATCGCGGCGTCTTACAACAGTGAGCCGAGAAACACAATATCAACAATATCATCATCACAAATGAATTCAACATCGACAATGAAACGCCCACGATCAAAATTAGTTCGTCCATGGCCGGTGCGACTGAGACATGTGTTTCGAATGATAAATCGATATCGACGTCCACGTTGTCGTGGCATCAATTCATTAAAACAAAATCAAATTCGTCCATTACCTGGATCAAACTCAAATGACAATATAAGTGATGAAGTTAACACATCATCACATTATACAAATGAATCATCTGGCACTGTTCCATCTGCTCCAGCACCTAATCGGCGCAAGATAAAAAATCCGACTGATTTACAAGATTTAGCCGACACTCTTTCTATCATTCAACCGTCTAGTGGCATTCGAATACCGCTCAACAATCCAATCCGACGCCAGAGAAGGAAAAATGTTCTCCGCAATCGAAGTCCAACTTTATCACCGATACATGAGTCAGGTTTATCAAATCCGACCTCACCCCAACTCGCATGTCGTCATTCATGTTCTGGCAGCATTTCATCACTTGGTAGTGCGTCAGTCTGTGCTAATCCCATAACAAATATAGATGAGAAAACTTAAATTTATCAAACAAAATTAAATAAAATTCTTCAAGATAAAAAAAAACTTTTTTTTTTCGTTCTTCTATTGTGTGAAGAATGCGATAAACATAAAAAGCCCAAGAGGCTTCATTTTCTCCCAAAGAAAGAACAAAAATCGATAACGTGGAGACTGATAAATAATCAATGAAAATAAAGAAAACTATCATCAATGAATTGATTTAAAAAATGATAAAAATCATCGTCAGTAAATTTATTGAAAGTGTTTACAACCCTCCGAATAAAAATATTTTGATTACCGGCAGATGGTGAAAATATCTGAAAACAAAGAAAAAGAGCAACGACTTCAATGTGTTATTTATTGTTATTTATTTAAGTAACAACAGTTTCCAGAGAAACTCCCTGTCAGAAGCTTGCTTACTCCATGGAGGGAAACCGTAGGAAATAATGAGAAGTCATGGTGTTTGAAGTTCAACCCGCTGAAAGTTTCCCACCATTTGAAAGAATTGATGAAAGTTTCGCCGTCACCATAACATTTCCAACAACTTTTCTTTTAAATCAGCTCACACCTTTGGTGAACATACTTCACCTTTTCTTTGTTACGTTTCTCGGAAAATGTAAGCGTAACTGAATGAAGAAAGAAAATCGATGAAAGATAAACAAGAATTTGTGAACAAAAGTGTTACTCTTTGAAACATGCGATAAGAATGAAAACTTAAAGAACTTGGAACGGAATTTTCGTGAACTTTTTATGAAGTTGAAAAGAAACATTTCGCAATTCAACGAAATATTTTGCTTTCATTTTATAACTTTTGTGTTTATGTCTTTGATATTTTTTTCAATCTCAAGAAATTTTTGAAAGTAAAGAAAAAAGAACAATTTGAGACATCTGAAGCGATGAAAAATGTTGAAATAAAAAGGAAACTGTTAAGCACTTAAATTGCTGCTTTCTAGACTATCATCGTTTGAATTTATAAGTAATGTAGCAAAAAGAAAAGTTAAGTCAACTTTAATGTGCTACTTATCAACTTAATCAGAACTTTCCCACAGAATTCAGAGAAATGTTTTTATGGAAATTGAAATCTAAGCCTGCGTGTCTATCAACTATAATTATTACACTTTCTATAAATACCTAAATAGTGAAAACTACAACAATCTTTATTAATCTGATTCCTGTTTCAATTGCAACAGTGATAAACCATGTGCTTTATGTATATCATGTTAGTTAGGCTAAAATAAGCATCAACATGCTATCACATAATCTCAAAACCCCAGAAAAAGATTTGCAGCTAAAACAAAAAAAGAATTCAGAAAGAAATGAACAACAATAAAGTTGTTAATTATTGACAGATGATTTATTTTATTTTTTTTATAAAGAAAGACGAAATATGTTGCGCTGCTAAATTACTTTCTTTTATACATTTGCAAGATATAAAAATAAAGAGAAAAATAAATAATCGTTAAATATCTGATTGCCAAAGACAAACAAAACAGAAAAATATCTTAAAAAAAATGGAAATAAATGTTTGAAATAATTTAAAAGCATTAAAACAAAAGAAGTTTTATGTAATCAAAATTTTATCTGAGTTGAGAATTTGTCTTAAAAACTCATTTCGAATTCCAGATGTTTCAGACAATTTTCATCAAAGAGCCGTTAATGTAAATGATCACCATTACTAAAATGATATAAATTCCTCTTCATCTTGGTTGAGCATCTCATCATTACTTGCTATTATTTGTATAAGTAAGTTTACTTTCTATGGGCAATCGTCAGAAGCTTCAATATTAACGATTCCTTCATTCCTCGGCAACGAGATCAGATATGAATAATTCAATTTAGAGAAACTCTCAGAAGCTCTTAAACATCTTCAAAAGAAAAATGAAGAATTAAAATCTTTTATTCGCTGATTGATATTCCGATGGTATTAATGAAGAGACAATTGCCAATCTTAACACCTCTACGACTGTTGAACTTCCATTTGAGCTTAGACAGACGATTGATAAGGGTTATCTGACAGTTTTATTCATGACATTTAAAGAATGATTTACATGTTTGTAATCTTTATTTGAATACCAAATGATGCCTACGATATCAGACGTCGACTGTTTAACTGTCGCTTACACGTCCATGATAGATAACGATTTAACATGCATTAAAAAATTCATTGAATTTATTCGAAGCGAACAATGGAAATAGAATAAAAATAAGAAGAGATTTGTGTCGATATTCATCGGGAAATCTCAAAGTATCAGACGCTTCTTCATTTCAATTTCTTTTTCGCTTTTTTTTTTATTGAAAATACATTGAAAATCCATCCCACGCTTTTGCTTCATCAAAAACTGTTACGTTTCTTTCACGCTATGTCCCATGAGATACAAGCAGAAAAAGCATTGTAACGTGTGTGGCTGATTGAGTTGTCACTCAAATAGCAAAGTTTTTGTTTCTACTTATCGAAATTTGAAAATGAATGATAGATTCGAACGTCATTGGAAATTTAATTTCTCTTCCAAATGTGACATTATTGTTGGTGTAGGAATTGATCGAAAAATATCGATTAACAATTAATTTAATATCATGGAAGATTAAAGTCTCTTGAATATTCTGACTTCATCCCTTGACAACAGTAAAGAAAAAAAAAGTCATTACGCCTTACCAAATCGAATTTGTACCGAATAATTTATGTTGTTGCTTTAACATTTTATATCAAACACAGAGAATCACTTTAGTGCCCTCATGGTACTTAGAGGCATCAGTATAAAAGATACGAGTAAGTGGCGTGTCTAAAGTCTATTTGATTTGAAAGTGTTAAATTGTAACACTTCTTTTATTTTATTTGTGCATTTGTAGCTACATTAACAAAGTTAGTTCAGCTTTCAGTTAATGATTTAAATGAAAAATCATGTTATGTATCGTGAGGTCAAGTTGACAATGATAGATTCGTCGATGGAGAATATCAATAGCAATCACATCTTCATTACCTGCGATTAGTCTCATGACACGTACTTCCCGCATTTCTGAATACTCTCTTAAAAGCTTTACATGAATCTCTTCTTTCATTAAATATTCATTTGTGCATGTTTCATTCACATCAATTTTCATTTCAGTTCACGATTTCCCTTCGTTTTTTTATTAGTTCTCGTTCTGATCATATTGATTTTTCTTGGTGGTTTGTGTGACGTAGGATAACGAGAAAATAAAATAAAAAAAGTAAAAAAAAAGTTTGGAATGTAATTTAACTGCCGACGTTCGATCGAGATGATGTAAACGAATTAGAGTAATGGAAGAAATTCTTCTCGTTATTCTCATATGATGTGGGTAATCGAGAATGAAGTTTGAAATATTTATGAGTTTCGAAAATATTCATCAATGGTGAAGCAAGAAATATTAACACCTTTTACATCTGAAGAAGCCATAGCCGTGGAGTGAAGCTATTAATAATATTTTTGTCTTTATTGCATGCAATAAAAAACTCAGTGCCGTGTCAAAAACACATCATTACATTATGATGAATGGTAAACGCTGATTCCTCCCATTTTATTGCGAAAAGACACGACATTTGACATGGCAAGTCATTTTATTATCATAAATTCTAAGTTTTCGTAAGGATCACAAAGAACTTGAACAAATTTCTTTTTAATAAAAATAATCAATCAAAAATGGCGAAATATTTTTAAAGCTTCATTTGACAAATTATTCCAACAAGTAAATTAATATTCAAAATTTGTTTTCTGGATATTTCGTGGGTGTTAAGCAGGGCCTTGACTCGTTTGTGTTTTACTTCAAGTCAATCGAGAAAGTCAACTTAAAATTAATGTTCAAGTCAAGTCATTGAAACGCGCTAAAGTCGATTTGTCAAGTCAAATCAAGCCAAGTCAAGTCGGCCCTGTAATGAAAAATTTCTTTTTTAATATCGTAACAAGTAAACTTGTTTTGTTTGTAAAACATCGAAGTAATGATAAAAATTAATTGTTTGGCTTTAACGTTATCAACATGAATAAATATTAAACAAGTTAAATGTGTTTGTTATCGTAAAATGATCCGAGAAATTTTAAGAGCTTGCGGCATTAAAATTGCCTGAACAATTTTGAATGCTTTACAGAATGAAATTGAATATAAAATTTCATTAAATATTGGAAACTATTGCTAGGCTTCAATATGTATCAGAATTTTCCGATGATTTTCCCATTATAGGCTATAATAAATATTGATTTGCTTTTTTCATTCTCTGCTATCGGTGTCTGTACATGTGACGACAATATGGCTCAAGATTTTTTCAACGTTCCCTATTTTCATTAAAAAAAAGGAAAACCAGAAAGCGGTTTTCAAGGACCGTCATGTTAGTGCTTAATAGAAATAAGGATAGAAAAGTGTGTAGATTGTTCGAAAACATTTTAAAAAGTAAAAATCGTAAAAAGAGAGAAAATTATGTTGAAAGTTTTCATATGAAAAAATGAAAGTTAATTTTTGCCATTGAAGAGAAATTTTGTGTATTAGAAACACGGAGATAAATTAAACCTTCATATGTTTGCCACTCTCCGACATCCCTCAACATTAATCTTCCTTTGATTATCCGAATTCTCACTTGATTCCTTAGAAAATTATTTTTTAAAACTTGTCTGAAAAGTTTTAATCAGGTTGTAATTGGTTACAATCCCTTGTTTAATTCGAAAATTCTTTCTTCCCCTTCCTTCATCTTCTTAATGATATCACCAAGTGAAATTTAATTTGTAATGAGAATTAATGATGCTTGAGAGAATTTTCTACTCCAACAGTTACACCTGAGTCAAATTAAATAAGCTAAAATGATTTGTTCAAGAAATCCTTGCTCTGTCGCCAAACCGCTTTTCATTTGTATGACTTACTCGTTCACAAAAGCTACTGAGCATCTGGTGAACAAGAATCACTAAATAATTTAATAAAGTTGCTTTTCATTCTTCTTTTGTGTGTATTTAGACTAACGTGACTCAAGCAGATAACATGACAAAAGGATCAGAAGATGTGACATCAAATACGGACGTGAATCAAAACTTCCCAATTCCAGCTTATCAACGTCCAAAGCTTTCTGGTTTTGAGTTTTATGAGAAAGTTCTCGGTTCCCCAAAGTATGTCGTCGCTCCTATGGTCGATGCAAGTGAACTTGCTTGGCGTATTTTATGTCGTCGCCATGGAGCACAACTTTGTTACTCTCCAATGTATCACAGCAGTTGTTTTATCAAAGACATCAAATACAGAACAGAAGCTCTGCAGTCATGTCCCGAAGATCGTCCTTTTATGATTCAGTTCTGCGGTAACGACCCAAAAATTATGCTCGAAGCAGCGCTCATTGCTCAAGATCATTGCGATGGCATCGATATTAATTTAGGATGTCCTCAAGCGATTGCAAAGCGTGGTCGTTATGGCGCATTTTTACAAGATGAATGGGAGTTGCTGGCGGAAATCGGTAAAATCTTTAATAATTCCTTTTTCTTTTTTGTTGATTGCGCAATTCTTCTTCAACATTTCATCTTTTTCTTCCTTTCCTTCTTTACAGTTAGCACTCTTCATCAACATCTTCAAGTTCCAGTCACGTGCAAAATTAGAATTTTCGATGATGAAAGCAAAACGATAAAATACGCTCAGATGTTAGAAAGCGCTGGTGCCCAAATAATCACAGTTCACGGTCGGACGCGTGAAATGAAAGGACCGATGACGGGTATAGCTGATTGGGAAATTATCAGAAAAATACGTGAGAGTGTGAACATTCCGGTGTTTGCCAATGGCAACATTTGTTGTATTTATGATGTGAAGCGATGTATGGAAGTGACGGGAGTAAATGGCGTGATGTCAGCGGAAGGAAACCTTCACAACCCATTTCTCTTCGATGGTGTGAGTCCGACAGCATGGGACGTTGCAAATGAATATCTCAATCTTGTTGAGCTTTATCCTTGTCCAAAAAGTTTCGTTAGAGGTCATTTATTTAAAATATTTCATCATTTGTAAGTTCCCTTCCATTTTTCATTTCTTTTTGATTTATTTGTGACTCTCAACAGGTTAAGTTTAAAATCAAATGCCAATGAGCGCCTTAAAATGGCTAATGCTTACTCGATTGAATCATTCAGGGAAGTGGTGAACTTTCTTCATGATAAATATCGTCCATTCCATGAAGGCGAAGCAGTGTGGGATGGTGAAGTGAATGAAAACTTCGTGCTTGATTGCAATCTAACAATTCCGCCATGGATTTGCCAGCCTTATTATCGACCACCGCCTGCAGAGCATAAGCAAATGTTGGAAGAAAAGCAAAAGGCAGCAGAATGTCGAGTGAAAGAAAAATATTTTGATAAGGAAGGCAATGCGATCTCTAAGAAGCATATGAAGAAACTTAAACGTTTGGAAAAGCGAGCCAAGATTAAAATTGAACGACATGAAGAGCTCTGCACGATGGTTGACTGCGCAAACACACGAGGCCTCAAGTGTGATTTCAATCTATGTCGAATATGCTGCAAGAAAAAATGTTTTATTGAGACATTCAACTGCTCAGGACATAAAGTGTTCATCAAGGATAAACGAGAACGAGCGCAACATATGGAAATAATTAAAAAGAAGATGAAGCCCTCTAATGATGTTGACGATGTTTCTATGGATGTTGAATGAATTTGTTAGTATGCTTTTCTTATATTAGTAAATAAATGCTAATGAATTCTTCATTACTAAGCTTTTGAAAAGGTTTCTCACTTGTATTCAGTTTAAGGACGAAGCTCAAGACAGGAAATCAAAATAAATGAATTTCTATGACATTTAAAGCGTTTCACAATTCAATTTCATAAAGTTGTGAAAGTTTTAAAGCTCCTGGCTTTTATTTCAAGCTATAAATAAAGTAACGACGACATTATTCATGGAGGCTTTCAAGAAGAAAATATATGAAGTTGCTTACGTGATTTTTTTATGTTGAATAAAATTTATGATAGAAAATTTCTACCTTAAAGCTAGGTAAAGAAATGCACTCATGCGAACGTTTGAATTTAAATTAAATTTACGAGTTTGACTTTAAGTTTAAGGTCGGTGAGTGTGATATAAAAGTGGATAAAATCAATGACGTTTTCATTTGAAGCAACAAAGGAAAATAAAAAAAACCCACAGTGAAAGGACTGTTGATTCAATCTTAATAATGTAACACAAACCAGGAATTGTCGGCTAAGGAAAGGTCTACGATAGTTTCCTTAAATAGCTCCATTCACTTATTATCGATATTTAGTTTTGAACCTTTGCTTAACACTTCTCTTGTTTCCGGAACATTCAAAGGAATGGAAAAGGTTGAATGTGACCAAATCTCGCAAGAATTGTTCTGCTTTCTCTAATAATAGAAACGAACTTTGCATCATCGACTCGAAACTATGAATTAGTAATTTCCCACTTTTCAAATGAATTTTTCAAGAACTTCGTTGTCAATTACTGCCTACGGCAATTGTAAAGTCTTAGTGGAAAATTAATTATTATGTATGTAGGTCATGTCAAAAAATCGTTCGTTTTCATACGAATGAGCTACACAAAGGCTTAATTTATGTTTGTAAAAGTTTAATAAACTTCTATGCAAAGCTGAAAAAGTTTTTGTCCCTAAACAAGGTGAGAATTATTAAGAAAGTGTGGAAATCTCATACAACTTAAGTTACAATGAAGATTACATAATTTCCAAGACATGTTTTGGCATTTGATAATAAAATTAAATTTCATCATGAATTAGAATTATGAACAAATATTTGCTATAGAAATTTAACGCGCTGATAAACATTTCAAATATCTATCTTTAAGACTTTTAATTTTTCCAAGCTTCGTGTTTCAAATTTTCTTAATTAACCATTACATCATGTTAAAATTGAAATGTTTAATGAGTTTATTTAAGTGGAAAATTTGAAATATTTTGAATATAAATTGGAATGAATTGTTGAAAGTCTAAATTTCTTTCCTTGTTTTACAGAATTTAATATAAATAAATTTGAATATATTATTACATCGTGTTCTTGTATAATTGTTCACAAAGGTGAGCTATCTCATCTCACTGTTTGATAATATCTTAAGGCAAAATGACATTTGATTAATTTTATTAATTTGAATTTCGTTGAACATTTTCGGGAGTTAAATTTTGTCACATGTTGAAGTGATTATGAAGGTTCAGCCATGTTTTGATTCCACTTTGAAGCAAGTGAATTAAAAATGTGTGACGATGATAAAACTTTTATTCCTCACTCGCTGAACTTTGTCGGGTGATTGAGCTTTAAAAGGGAACCTAATCAGAACGATGACAAGAAATTGTTTTTTATTACGCACTGTCATGTCAAAAAAGTCATGATGCGCTTGCTATGACTAAGCTTTTTCATTCAATAGCATCGATCAAACATCAAACGAGGCACTCGCAGTTGTTTAACTCGACCCTTTTGGACATCCGATCCTGAATGAGTTATTTATTCTTAACACATCGTTTTTTTATGCAAAATGAACTCAAATAAAAATAATTGAAAATGACGCACCTGCGTGATATGAAAATATGTTTGAAGTTTCTTTTTATAAATCAATTCACATTAATTTAAACTTTGTCTACAAACAAACATATTGAAAATATGTTACATTAAATATCAATGAATGAAATTTTCATATTTACCTTCTCACATTTTCAGAAAATCTCTCGCTTTATTAAAAAAATAAAAAACTTTTTTAGCTTTACTCATGAAAACGTTAAAAAAGTAATTAAGTTAGTAAATAAAGCAAGCAAGCAAACATGCAGGTTTACAAGCAAGTGGGTAAGCAAACAGGGATAAAAGCATTTAACCAGATGTATTTGCTTTCTTGGTTACTTTGAGAGAAACTGTTATGAAACGATGAGGTAAAATTTCACCAGATGAAAGTTTCATAATTTCTCAGAACTTCACATATCATTTCTGTTATATAAGACCAATGAATGTCAATCTAAAATAACATGACAGCTAATGCCATAGTGACATGTTATTAAAAAGGGAGAATATAATTACAAGGAGGAGTAATGTTTACCACGATATCAGCCACCTTTTCAATGTTTTTTAATAGTTGTCAATGAAAAATTGTCATGACAGCTTTTCAGTCAATAATGTGATAAAATTACATTTAACGTTTTATCAATGAAAAGCTTTTTCATGGAAATCTCTTCAACTGTTGTACATTTTCTAGAATCGTTAATACGACTTAAACAGAAATCGTGAAAGCATGTCTCTCATCTTTATTTTCATTGACTACCTATGTAGTACATAGATATAATAAAACAGAGACAAAGAAGCTTTTTCTTTTTAACAAAAGCAATTAATTGGACTTTTTTTTAATTAATATGTCATTTCAGGAATTTGCAAAATTTAATTTAATGACATATGTCAGTAGAAGAATTTAATGTGAAACAAAGATCTTAAAATTGTCAACCTTCATAATAATAGCAGAATTTAAAATTCGCTGACATTTAAGAAAATTCATCTCAAATTTAAGCTCCCGAAACAGACATTTTAATTAAATTGCAGAATTTATATTTAAGGTGAAAACATGAAATCTTGTTTGAAATGCAAAGCTTGAAATTTATTTTACGAGATTGTTTTAAAAGAAACAAGAATTTTAAGCGTTTTTTATAACTCTCTGTAAAATAAAAACAGGGATGAAAATAAGAATAAAAGGGAAGAAATCTTAGATAACAATGCATTAATAAATTTTGGAAGGAATTTTATAAATTCATGCTGATATGGTGAAGTTATTACAGAACAGATCTAATCTTCAATTAAGGCGAATGTGTCATTTTATTGTCTTGTCTTATTAAGAATTAGCCATGAATATTTCCGCTTTTTCAATTTTTTGGATATTTCATTCATGAAAATTTAACGTATAAATTTATGTTGTTTTGAATAACAGGGTATGCAAGTAAAGCTTGACATATTGAATAATTTTGAACTACTTTGCCTTTCACCCACGGTGGGTTTAAAGCTTAAAGTATCAAAAAAGGCCTGTACACCAATCGAAGCATATTTCTTAAAAAAGGTGTAAGGAAAGAAATAAATTTTTGCGACAGAATTAGTGTAAATAAATATAAAATAACTCTAGTCTTTAGCAATTTAAGTGTTTTTATCCATGAGAGAGACGAAATAAAAAGTGTAAAGCGCATTATAAAGCGTACAAAATAATTGAAAAAAAATCGGCATTTTGAAAAAAACGCAGAAGTCAGAAAAAAACGCTACTTGAGAGAAATTAAAAAAATTCAACATTGGTTTTAAATTAAAAAACAACATAAAACATTAAAAGTAAGTGAATATTTATATTTGTGCTATGATATTCCGCATTTTGTTAAACATATTTTAATTGTGAATGAACTTTTTTGATTGAAAATGGTATCTGAAAAAATCGAAATTGATTTTTCGGGAAGAAAAAAAGCATTTAGTTTTTTTTTTAATTTGGAAGACTGAGAAATGATATTGGAAAAAAAATTATTATGCATAATGGCGATAATTTCTACGTATCTTTAAATTGACTCTCCGCAAGTTATTGTTTAACACTCGAATTAATGAAATCAAATTTATTAATTCTAAATATGAAAACCTTAAGACTCACATCATTAAATTAATTAATTTTCTGTATATTTGTGATAATTATATTTATATGTTGGAAAAGCATTTAAAAGAGAAACGTGAAATCTTTTCGTCTCCATCTTCAATTGTATTTGTCACCACAGCGTTTTCAACACATTCTTTATATTCATTTCATATTCCATTCTCTTGTTCGCTCACCGAACGCTTAAGAAAATATCATCTAACATATCGGCGTACAATTCAATACAGTTTTTATTTTAATTAACCCGAAAAAGTGAGCACAGCGCAAACCAAAGAAAACCATCATTGAGAGAGATGAAATTGTGTTGTGTATTCGTATTGAAAACAATAATGGGTGAGCACAGGGAAAGGAGAAAAAAAAATAAAACACAAGACAGAATCAGACATGAAAATTAGTTTTCGCTGTTTTTTTGATCGGACGAGGTGTGTGCGCGAAATCCGGATGGCAGAATAAATGGCAAAGAAAAAAATCTTTACTTAGGGATTATAAATTTTCTCTTTCTTCAATTTGCTTTTTATGAAGATATTTTACTTTAAAATTTATTGAAAATAATTGTTAATACACAATGAAAAATGGTTAATTGTGTAAAATAATACCATAAAGCCATGGATAGACTGTCAATTACTAAAGTAGTGCAGCTAAAATAAATAAAAATGGGGAAAGTTTTAATTGATATTATTAATATTATAGCCCAAATAATCTGTGAAATTTAAACGAAATTGTGGTATGTAATAAGTCCTTTAGCCGTCGTAAGAAATATATTTTAATAATATGCTTTTTCCGGAACGTACATATCACGGGAAACATAGACACTACGAAGAAAAATGTGAATTTTATGAGATGGATGATGGTGTGATGATGATATTGATTTTTATTTTTTTTTCTTTTCGGGGCCCGTATATACGTATGATGATTTTAAAAAGACTGTACATTTTCTCGATGTGCTGTAAAAATGGGTTCTGGCTGTTGTTTTTGTTGTAACTTCTCGTTTTTTTTTCGGTCGCTTTTTTTTTCTTCTTCCGAGGGACACTCGAATACAAAAGTCTTTGCTTGTTTGCACGAGTCTCTCAATATCCGACATTTTCTAAAAACCCCCATCATCAAAAATGTGCTGCGCTTTGAACATCAAAATAGCTCAAATTACAAAGTTAATTTTGCTGCGTTTTGTTTTTATTTCTTTAATAAAAGCAAATTTTTTAATCTCAAGTAAAAGAAAATCCGGCAACGTAGCAGCAGAAAACACTTAAGACTTCGACTCATCGCTTGAATCACATTGTCCCCCATCTCGGGAATGTAAACAACATTTCTCGGGGCGGCCCTCCATAAAAATCAGCTGAGTCGACTGTGTGGGAATCATCGGGTAACCCCGACCCCGACACTCACTCGATACACGAGGATTTCATTCATAAAATTTTCATTTTTAGTCATTGCCCGGCTTTGAAAAATATCCGCAAAGCTGAACAAGAAAATCATCTTTAAAGAAAGATTTTCATTTGGGATTGAAGATGTTAGTTGTATTCACAGAAATAATAAAACAACAGTGAAAGAGTTTAATTATAAAAGTTTCTAATACATTACGGTATTTTCGGGATGGTTTAGTAATGTGTGTTTGTGCAACGCCATTAATACACAACCGAGAATTTTTTTACATGTTCAACCATTTTCTTACACAAGTTTTTTCGTTCATTATTTCTTTTTTTTCTATTCATACAAACGATTTTTTAATATATAACTGAGCTTGATGACAAGTCATAAGAGATTAATATTTCATAATTTAAAGACGTGTTATCACAGTTACAATTGTCAAGTAAAATGAGTATTTTAAATGTTTAACTTATGAATGTTTCTGTTGGATAACTTTTTGCGGATTAATTAAATGTGAACGAAATGGCAGGTGGAATAAGTTTTTGAATTAATGTGTCGGTGCAAAAAGTAAGAGATTGTTTCTCGAATAATCAATTGTAAATTTAATTTCCAAGACATCTTTTGTTCACCATGTTATGGACAAAAAGAAGCAAATGAATGTTGTGCTGTTGTCAGTGAGCTGTGGCAAAAGAAAAAAAAGGAACGCAAAATAAGAAATGTAGATTTATTGTGAAGAATGTGAACGAAAAGAATTACGGAAAAAAAGTTCAAGATGTCGGCAGATGCCAATCGACAGAGAGAAAAAAAATTGGAAAATAGTGACACGACTAAATCGATGAAACAGCTTTTTAGACATTTCAGTGCTCCATTTTTCTGAAATATTTTGCAAATCTTGAGAATAATAAAATTTTGTGGTTTTTTTTTCTGGATTTAATTCTTATCAGAAAGTTTCATCGAATTCAAATAAATGAAAAGAAGCAAATTTGTCAAATAAAATGAATTTAATTGGGAGTGTAGTTTAAAGTTACTAATAAAATAAAACAAAAATTAAAAATTTTTAGACGTCAAACCAATACTAACAACATCAAAGCAAATAATAAGAAATATATTTAATAATATTATTGTAGTGAAGAAAATAAAAACATACTTTTTTCGTGTGGAAAAAGGTAATTTTGTTCAATTTTTATTAAATGGCGGCCATAAAAAATGTAAAGTCGCTTTGTTGGCTCGCATTTGCTTTTCTCTCTTTCTCCATGCCGCGGATGTATTATTTTAGCGCATCGTATACAGTTTTTCTGAAGTTAAAACTTTACCTATAAAGCAGGTGCGCAGTTGGGTGCCTTTTTTAATCTTTTGACTTTTGAGAAAACGCTTGAAATTTCATTTGATTGAAAATTTTCCACTTCATTTTATTATACAATCAATGCAGGTCACTGAACCCCTCATTGCATCACTGTTCCACTTTTTTTTTGCTCTCTCCATAATTTTTTTTTGTGTTCATGAACAGCTTTTTCTATGTATAGCGTTGTTGTGTGCGAAAAACAAGCCAGGCAACAGCAGCCGTAACCACACATATATCCTAAAACAAAAAAAAGTGAAGCTATAAACTTCAAATATCTGCACAAATTCAAGAAACGAATGAAAGGTTCTGAAAGTATCAAGAAGTGAAAAATACATTTAATAGGCAGAGAGTGTTTTGAAATTCAAAATTTAATCGATATATTTGAATTGCTTTTTCATGTTAAATGATATCAAGACTGATTCTTAATGCCTTTCAGCCACTGACATTTGTCTTTCAAAATCTTATTTAATTCTGCATATTACAATTTCTTTCTTTCTTAGAAAGAATATAAAGAAAGGATATAAGAAAGGATATAAAGAATATCTTAAGCATAAAATATGCAATCAGCCGATTCATTCCAAGGTTCTTTTAAAAAAAAACTTGTTTCGTTTATCCACAAGACGATTGTTTCCATATTCCATTCTTCATTTATAATAAGAAATTAAACATTTTCTAGTGATCGTAATTTTGATTTTAAATGTCTTTTGAGAAAATAAAACGGCAAATTGTTTAAAAGATTTTTAAAAAAAGAAAAGAAATAAGTTGAGAAGAGAGAAGGCAAGAAAAATTGATGTAAGGTTTATTAACCTTTTGCCGATCCGCGCCAATCGCTACCTCCACAAAGCGTCGCTTGAAGTGTAGAAACACAATCTTTTTTACTGTTTCCAAACAATAGAGAAACGTTTGATTGTGAAGCCTGTTTAAGTGTTTGTGTTGGCTCGTTAACTTGATTTAGTCAACTAATGAATTAATAACTACGCGTTGCGCCTACGAAATTTCTCGTCACTTACTTAAAACTTAAACGATTTTCCATCATCAGGAAAAATGACTTCATGAATTTTCATTTAATTCTCGTTACTCCATCGTGTCTGCTCAACGATGATAAAAAAAGTGCCGAAGCTCAAATTTTGTATATATTTTTGTTTCGGGGTCTTTGGCCTTTTCCATGCTGAGGGCACTCACAACTTGTGTAAAAATCGAAAGTGACGTAACTGGTGACGCTTTATATAAGCCCATATGTATTTCAATATGAAGTTCAAGGTTGTTTTCGACTTTGACTGCTATATACAAGCAGCTTATTTGTTGCACATATTACACGCTTTGTATGCTGATACATAGTCATGAACGAAACAAAATTGAGAAGAAGCTTTTTGATAAAAGAATCGTTCGTAGATCAATAAAATTATTTGATTTTACGTAATATGCTGCTAACTACATTGAATAGAAAAATCAATTGTGGTGAAAATTCGATAAAAAAGCTTAAAATGAATAGATAAATGTGAAAAGTAAATACGACTTTTGTTATTTTTTCGTATTTAGTTTCAATATATTTTATGTAATTTTTTGAAGCGAGTAAAAAAAATTAAGAAAAAGAGAAACTTAACGAAAAAAGAAATAAAAAAGTTTGTTTCACAATACTCAAAATGAGTTCGAAAGTTCGAAAGAAAATATTTCTACATAAGTTAAAGAGCCATGGTAAAGATTCAAAATAAAAAATAAACGAAGCAATATCCGAATATTGGTGTTCGAGAAGTGAGAAAAAAAAATTTAAGTATGCCGAAAAATCAGTAAGATGTTGCTTCGTATTTCTGCTGTGCGTCCCCATGAGTTAATCATAAGAGTGAACTTCATGTCTTATATATTGTATAAATACAATAACATTCACCACGTATGTAAATTGAATGATGTACGTGTAGCAGCGATAAAGCGATCGATATGGTTATGAATAAAAAGAAGAAAATACCAGCAGAAATAAATGAAAAGAAAATATCCATCAAAAATTGTAAGCCATTTTGTAAAAAATACATAAATCTAGAAACTGAAAAGACATTTAATTGAGTGACGCAATGTTTGTCATAATGCGCTGGTGCCATTTCTAATTTGAGTTGTTTGGGGCCTTTTTATTGACTTTTTATTATTTTTTTTCTTTCCTTGTCTGAGTTGAACTTTTAAATATCAATAAATCTTAAATATTTTTTTTCTTCTAAACTCTTTCAATCGATTGCGCACTAGGATCGTTTTTCATTTACTGAATGTCAAAATATTTTCAATGTCCAATCTAAATCAAAAATATTAAATAATGAATAGACATCGTATAGAGAAGTAAATGCTCATCTAAAACTCATTAGGTGACGGTTTAAAACATTATTTCCTTATATACACATAAATATTAAAAACTTTTCAATTGAATAACTTTTTTTTTTTGAAAGTTCATCAGAGATTGAATTCCGAGTGGAAAAAGAAAACCGTGAAGAGAGGAAGAGTAAAATTATTACAATCGTAGAGTTGCTACTCGTTCAAACTTATGCTGAGTATAAGAGAATGTTCTTTTAATATAAATTGCAATTTCCACCATTTGCCATGTTTGTTCTTCTTGAACTTAGCTTGAGTCGTTGGAGAAAAATTAGATTCTTTTTCCTTTGTAGTACATCTATTCATTCCACTTTATGTGATTTATAAATCAGATCTGTAATGGCGATTTCTTTTCTATTCATAGAAATAAAAAAATTACATGGAAGAGGTATTGGTGAATATATTATAATTAATAAGAACATTCGAGTTAAAAGGTATCGAAAGTTATAAAAAAAGAATTAAATTCTGTAATGGTGGGCAATTTCGAGCATACATTTATATCGACGCTGAGAGCTTGTCACTCAGGGCTTCTGTTTAAAAATTATATTCGATTGAACACTAAAATTTCACTTTATTATTTAAGATGTCATCCCTGATGAACTTTATCTTACTCTCTCACTCCCTCTTCTTACCTCACACACATTTATCTTACATTTAGGTATATTTTATATTTATTTTCTTCTCAATTCAATTTCATCTTGTCGCGTGTCTCTTCTTTGTGGCATATTCGTGTGTATATGAAAATACGTTTAAGTATCCCGGCATGAGTTTATGTTTAGAATGTATATGCGATGTATGTATTGTGAGACTTCACTTACACTTCCATGCATACATACTTCACTGAATGTCAGATGGGTGAGAGAGAGAAAACATAAATGAGAGATGAAGAGTTGGCCGTTTTTCAGCCAAATGTTTTTTTTTCCGTAAATTTCTTTAATTTTTGATTTCACTTTAATTTCAAGTTCCTCTTTTTCATATGATGGTTGTTTCTTTTGTCAGTTCTGTACCATTGAAACAGACATTGAGCTTATGCTTATGCATGTGTGGTGTGACTGACAACATTCGACTATTTTTTTCTTTCTCTCTACCAAACATCTTATTTTATTCCATTTGGTTAATTGAAAGAAAATGGAAGATTGATGTGCGTAAAATAGGCCGGTTACAACTTGAACTTCTCTCACGATAAGACTTTCAATGTGTTTGTTGAAATCTCGATTTACATTTTATAAGTCTAAAGAATCTCTTAAGAAAAATAGTTTTAAGACGCCAGTGTTTCTATTAACGCTTCTTACTATCAGCCAACATCAAAGATATAAAAAGTCACTGAAAACAATTCATTATCAATCAAAAAAAGTTTCTTTTAAGACGAGCATGAGATTCTGATTCACGTCTTCGTATTCGTCTGTTTCTAGAACCAGTTTGGACGCGCGGTTGACCTTCAGAAAAAATAAATATAAAAAGTTCTTACGAATTTTCAACCTGAAAGCCAAAAATAAATTGAAAACGATCCCATGGAGCGAAAAAATAAGGAACAAAGCGAGAGCGATAAGATGAATTCATGGTTCAAGAATATGAAGGCTCCAATAGCTGGCGGGTTTTCAGGTTTCTTGACTCGCGCCATTACACAGCCTCTTGATTGTATTAAAATTCGACATCAACTTCAATTAGAGCCCATTAAGAAAGATGTTGGAGCCAAATACACTTCGACACTCCAAACACTTCTTTTAATGTTTAAAGAAGAAGGCGTGAAAGGCTTATGGAAGGGACACATTCCTGGTCAGATTTTAAGCGTCACTTATGGAACTGGCCAGTTTCTAGCGTATGATCAGTTCAATCGTCATTCAAGAAACATCAAATTCTTCGATGAACATTCTGATATTCGGCATATTGTAGGTGGTGGCTTAGCTGGTGCTTTTGGAATGTCAATTGCTACACCATTTGATGTAGCACGCACAAGATTCATCGCTCAAGATGATGGTCGAGGTTATCGGTCTCTATTTCAAGCATTTGCAACAATAATTCGAAATGAAGGTTTTCGTGGTTTATTTCGTGGACTTGTGCCTGGCGTTACAGCGATTGCTCCAAATGCTGCGATTCAATTTGGTTCTTATAATTTCATTCTTGAACATTACATTGACTTCATGAATCAAGAGAAACCTTCGCGACATGTCATTTTATTAGCGGGCACATTCAGCGGTATTGTTGCTAAAACTTGCATTTATCCTCTCGATCTTACTAAAAAACGTTTGCAAATTCAACAATTTCATGGAAGTCGAACTACTTTTGGAAAGAATATCACTACATCAGGAATGTTTGATTGCTTGCGGCAGACTTTGCGTGATGAGAAATTTAGTGGACTCTACAAAGGGTGGGCTCCAGCTGTAATCAAATCTGGTGCTATGTCTGGCCTTTACTTTTTCTTTTTCGAAGAAATTACAAATGAATTAAACAAATTATGAAACTTTTGAATTGTACGCTTGTCTCTCTTGTGTCTAGGAAAATTTCATTTTGTTAATTTTTAATAAAATTGTAGACGATTTTTTAATTTGAAATATGTTTTATTGTTAGATGTTATTAATCTGCAGCGATTAGAAATCAGTAAAAATTTCACGAGCTTGAATTCGGCAGAAATCGTATGAAATAAGGGCGTTTGCTCCACATTTTTGATAATTCATGATATCACAAATCAAGATTGAACCCCCCGACATGAGAAAGAAAGAAGAGAAAGAAAACTTGTAATTTTTGTGTTTGTGTTTGCGGATTCATCTCGTTTTTCCCTTTTTCCCTCGAAATGGAAGTAAGCAATTATCGATTTTTCTCGCTATCCGGACTTATTTCATAAAACTCATGCAAAACGAACAATTCAAATATGTTTATGAAAATTTTATTCGAAACTAAACTTAAAAACTGAATGGTTGAAGCATTTTCAATGACTTTTTATGAGTTCGAAGCATTTTATTAGTCTCATGGGTTGCTTGAAAAATCATTCAACCATGAAGATCAGTTCCACCATGTTGAAAATTTATTATTTAAATGACAACCAAAATTCAATCGAATGATAAAAATTAAATTTACTTTTCCTTTTTTATATTTTTATTAATTCTTGAATTAGGTAGTCAAAAAGGTTAAAGAATGAAAATTTTCTTTCTTAAAAATTTCATTTGTGTAGAAAGAAAAATTTTCTAGAAGAATCTTAAAAAAACCTTCATAAAGATAATGAGAATGGCTTGAATCATCAGATTAGTAATGAGTGAAAATTTCCCCAAAAATATTTATACACATCGACTGAAACGTGCCTGTATAGTTGTTGAATTGAGAGTTTGGATATGCGAAAGAAAAGTTATCAAAATGGTGGAATTTTAATGGAGCGACTGTGAATGACGACGGTATAAATAACTGAAAAATCTTCTTTCCCAAAGCTATCCTTTATCTCGTTTATTTGCCTTTTTTTAATAATGTACGAAAAAAAAACATTATCTAAGATTAATTTAAAATTAGGGCGTTGTTAAAATAAAAAATATTGAAGAATATTTTTTTATTAATCCCTTACAAAGTTAGTCAGAAACCCTGATAAAAAGTGTCACAAAGGGAGGTAAATCATGATACAAAAAGGAAAAAAAAACACTCTGCACATACAAAAGCAACTCAGCATTATCATTGTGTGTTTATCGATTTTTCCCTTCTCGCATAACTTTTCACCGAATGCTTTCTTGAGTAACGTAATGCTCATTTTTTCTTGTTCCTTTAAATCTGCTTCAGACTTCTTTCAATATTTTTTTGCTTTATCATAGAAGGGAAGGCACGGTGAGAAATTCTCTGACAAGTGGTTGAGTATCACGCCAAGGTCGAACGTAGTATTACCAAATTTCAACTAATATTTCCTTGTCATATGAAATCACAAAAGTTCAGTGAAATTTACGTTGCATTTTTGTGAGGGACATAAACACAATCGAAAAATATTTCAATCTCATGCCGATAGAAATGAGGAAAATTTCGAGAAATATTTTTCTCATTTTCCCATGATGTTGAGTGAAAAGCGGCAAACCAACAAGCATCGAAATGTAAACCGAAAAAATATTGAATACCTTAGGGGAGAAACTGTGCGTTCTATGTTGAAGAATGCTTTTTAATTCACTTTGAAAGTCATAAGCGTATAGCTTTTCCCCTTAGGTGTTTAAGTAGCGTCATCATCACCACAGAATGGAATGGAAAATATTTTTTGAACTGCTGCTTATGTCCTCGATAAAAAGTGTCTCGTGTAAAATTTCATGTTTATGACAACAGAAAGCTAATTTCCTTCAGATGCATCTTTCTAATCATAACTTTCTTCGGTCTTCAGCCTTGTTCTCGAAACTACAAATCCATCTCTAAAAAGCTTTATTCTTGTAATCTAAAATAAATTTTAATTCAAGTTTCCTTGCCAAAATCAGCTGTCAGTGATTCATATAAAAATATATATTTTTTCATTTACTAGTATTATGACTTAACTCCGTCTGCCGAGAGTCTACGAGAAAAAAATGTTGAACAAAACATACAAAAAAATTATTTACCTCTATGTGAATGTGTTGGTGACTGTATGGTGATTCTTTGGTAGTGTGTGTTGTGAGAGAATTTTTCTAACTTTTCTCTCACATTTTTCATTTCCTAAAACCAAGGGGTAAATCATCGTAGTGCTTCTGCCCGCTGCCTTCAAATGAAGCATCAAAAATCACTAGTGCTTTTCAAGAAAAATGGCCTTTTTCCAAGAATTTGTTTACTTTTTCTTGGAATTTGTCTAGTGCTTCAATGCAGCAATAGTGCTTTTGCCCTCCAATTTTTTCCGATGATTTACCCCTTGCCTAAAACAACATGAAACAAAATTTTAATTCAAGTCAAATTTTCGGATATTTTTTCAGGTGAAAATATGAAATGCAGCTTAAAGACTAGCGTTTAACAATAAGAGAAAACTTTAAAATTAGGAAATTAAAAAATGGCTACGAAAAAAATTTAAAATCGTCCGCAATAAAAAAGGAAATCAAACAATAACAAACACGAAAGGAATAAAACTCTAATTTTCTTTTTTTTCGATTCTAAATGGATGGAAATGCACAAAACATGTATCACGGAGGACAAGGGTAAGTTGAACGACTTTTAAGAGCATTTTTTTATTGGAAATTGGCAAATATATAAGGAAGTTTGAGAAAATTTTCCCAATTTTTTTGTCTCTGTATTGTGTCAACCTTTATAGAGACGCTTATTACAGATATGATCCAACTGCACCGCGAGGGATGGGACCACCACCTGGCTACAGTACTCATCCACCACGACACAGAGCACCGATTCCGTTACAACAACAACAGCCCCAATATCCAACTTATCAGCCGACAGATAACATGTACTCAATGGGTGCTGATCAGCATGCTGGTATGAGCTTAGGAGACATCACTGGATGGGGAAGTCAACCAGTTCCAACTCAGCCTTATGGACAACCAATGGGCTATGGTCATCCAGCTCCTCAACCACCACAAAGACAAACTCAAGCCAGGTACGAAGAAGTTTAATGAAAAGTTACTAGAAATGAAAATTTAACTTTTGTTTTTAATTATTTTTAGCTATCGCCAGCATATGAGTGGATATCCTCAAGATCCCAAACAAATGCAAGCGGCATATTCATCACAACAAAGCATGATGAGCACGATGATTCCTCAGCAAGGTTACGGATCCATTCCTCAATCTCAGCATCAGCAACAAGCTCAACAAAGAATATCTCAACATTATCCACAAAGTGGACATCAAATGTATCCGACACCACCACAACAAGCTCCAACTCCACAACCCTATGGTGGTTATGGAGTTCAACATCAGAGTTCACGTTCATCATCAGCGCAACATCCTGGATACACTCATTCGGGGCTTGATCAATCGACTTACGGTCATTTACCGAATCAGAGTCCAGTTGGTTTACCTCCGATTGGCCTCCAACAAGCTCAACAATCTCACTTGACTCAGACACCTCAAAGTCATCAGCAACAGCAGCAACAGCAGCAACAACAACAGCAACAACTTCATCAGCTTCAACATCCTTCAATGAATCCTTCAGCTCAACCGCCCTCAGTTTTAGGGTCATCACATGGAGCTCAACAACAATCCCAATCCCAGCAACAAGCGCATCTGACATCACAAAATCAAGCGATGCATCATTCTTCGAGTGTGAGTCAACATCAGACGGCGATGAGTGCACAAGCTAATCAACAAGCAAGTCATCAGATTCCCCAAGGTCATAATTCTGCTCAAATGCCGCACCAAATGGGCCATGGAATGTTACCAAGTTATGGTAGTCAAATGACAGCTGCACCAGTTGTTGCTCCACCACAAGTTCCAACTTATCTTCCAAATTCGAAGCAAACGTCGAGTATTGCTACGCAACAGCATGGAAGTAGTCCCCAGTATCGAGCGCCTTTCCCACAACTTTCACCTCAAATGAGTCCAAGACCGCAAATGTCACCACATCCTCAAATGAGTCCACGACCAGTTATGTCACCAGCAAAACCACCACCACCACCACCACAACAACAAGCTCAAAATGTTCAACAATCGTCGAGTAATTTATCGCCTCATCCACACATGCCAGGAATTTCGAGTCCAAGTGCAAGGTCACAACCGTCATTGCCACCGATTCAGACAAATGTAAAAAGTTCAATTGTACCACCTGCAAGTGCCGGTAGTGGAGTCGTTCCGAACACTTTACAAGCACTTGAACAGATGGTCATGCCAGTGTCAAATGCTGCACCTGGAATGGATTACAATCAAACGAGTTATCGTCAACAAGCACTTCCATCGATGCCAAACAATCCACTTTCACCACTCGGCTCACGTGTCACGACAATGTCGCCACAACATCAGCAACATCAGCAATGGCCTCATGCACATCGATCGCAAATGAATGGAAATGGACATCATGGCATGATGACTCAAACACAAATGCAGATCCAACAAATGCAACAGCAGCAAGTGCAGCAGCAGCAGCAGCAGCAACAACAACAGCAATCAGCAACACAAATGATGCAGAATCAAATGCCTGAATTAATGTCAGCATCACAGTCAATGCAAGTGATTCCACCGACGAATCAACTTCAACAGCAACCGTCGTATAATAGTTACGAAGAACTTACGCAAACATCACAGCAACAACAGCAGCAGCCCCAACAGAAAACAAATATCGATTCGATTCATAAACCTTATGAGAATCTCACACCGTCGATGCCAACACAGCCGCAACAAATGGGAGGTGGACAAAATAGTTTAATGAATCAACAGCTGATGTCGCCGACACTTCAACAACAAGCGCAACAAATGGAAACAACTGATCAGTATAGTGGACTACAAACAAATCAATCTTCAATGTCGACATTAGAATCGACAGATCAATCATCAGATCTGAATCTTTTGGATAGTTATTCAAACAGTGCAACCGTAAATACATCGAACATGTCATCATCGAACGCACAAAAGTCGAGTATTGAAGATTCATTGCTCTCTCAAACCACCAATGATAATAGTCAAAGTAGTCAAATAAGTGACAATGCAGCAAATAATTTGATGCAAGCAAATAACTTTACAAATGAAATATCACAAGATGACAATGCAAATCAACAATCAATGGAGCAAGAATTATTGCCATGTTTGGATGCTAACGATGCCAATGATGAGTTTCAAAAAGCAACAACAGACGGAAATGAAAGTGAACAAGTTTCACAAGACTCACAAGAGCAAGAATGCATTGAGAAGAATGACGAGCTTCATTTTGGTTTTGAAAGTGATCCAATTAAACCAAAGTCAGCTGATTCAACAATGATTCATCATGATGTTGGAAAAGACATTTTGTCTAATGAAATGACTAATGTCATTGCTTCTGATATTGCGAATAATGTAAGTAAACTTTTAGATGTTCAATTTTGGACAGGGTTTCATTAAATTAAATTTAGTCAGGGTTTGATTTCATCGAACATCGAACCCTGATTCTGGATCCCTGAATTTATGAAATGAAAATTTAAAATTTATTTGTTTTTAGATCGAACATATTTCGTCAGTACAAGCACCAAAAATGGTCGATGGAAATATGATGCAACAAATGCCAACAGTTTATCCTCCTGGATCACATCAAGTACCTAATTATAATATGAGTTATAACATGCAACAAGCACCACCATACACAGCAATGCCACATCATCAGGAACGAGCGATGCTTCAACAGCAACTCCAAGATTTGTATCTTTTACCTCCAGCGCCTGAACATCAAGAGAAGATTCATCGAACACAAGAACGAATAAATATTCTACAGCAGCATGAAACGACAGATCAATGTCCTGGTGGAACGCCGTCATGTGTTTTACAGAATCCAATGTTCTCAATGATTGATTCACCGCAAGTGACGAGTACAACGGGACGAGGACGAGGACGTGGTAATTCTTCAAAGCCTCGCAAACCTCGTCAAAAGAAAAGCGAGAAACAATCACAAGCAGAATCAACCGAAGATGATTCGAATAATGTCGTTCCATCAAATCTTCCCGTGTCGGAAGATTCAGTGACAGCTGGTACGGGTTTAAGTGACTTATCACAAATGTATTCGGAAGATAATGACATGGCTGATATTTCACAAGATAATTTAATTGGTGATCTTGATACATCGACTGATGCAAGTGGTAAGAAGATTAAAAAGCCTAGAAAACCTCGCGCACCGAAACCACCAAAAGAACCAAAGAGCCCTAAAGAGACAAAGGATCGTAAAAAGAAAGATAAAGATCCCGACAAGGCAAAACAGAAGAAGAAAGGAAAGAAAGGAAATTCTATTGATGATATGTACAGTGGAAGTGGCGGCGTTGGCGTGGGTGGTGGAGAGAACTCAGTGTCACATGACAATAACAGTACAGAACTTTCGAAGCACACAACAAGTGAAGGTGAAGAGAATCAAACACTCGCTTCACTTATGCATAATCAAAATTCCACAGATGCCAACTCAGGTGAGATTGAAGGACCTGAAGGCGAAACAGCAAAGACTGATGATGGATCAAAGAAGGCTGATGGTGGCAGTGATGAAGTGACAGATTTCGATGATATTCCCGTTTCAAAGATTGCAATCAAATCATTGATTGATGATAAAGACAAAAGTGTCATGTCAGACGAAGGCAATGCTGGAAGTGAAGATCCTTACTCAATGAATGAAGATGAAACTCCATCAAAGAAGAAAAAGAGTAAAAGTCGTCGTAGCACGGGAGGTGGTGGAATGAACAATAAAAAGCCTCGGAATTCACGAGCTGGTAAATCAAGTCGTCGTTCTGGTCGTGTGAAGATTGTACAGGATTCAGGAGATGAAGGTGGTGATGATTTGATTACGACACCACCAGCATCACCGACAGGAGACGACGCAGAGATTGACAGTTCAAAGAGACGATCAGCAAGAAATACTCAAAGAAAGAAGTACACTGACGATGTCATGCTGAGGTTCTCTGATGAGGAAACTGCTTTAATTTCACCAGTTAAACGTGATAGTGCTGGAAAAGCTGAAGATGGTGGAAAGGAAAAAGTTGAAGGTGAAGATGGTGGAACTGGAAATGTCACAACATCAGACGCGCAAGACGGAACAGTTGATAATGTTGACGTATCGAAACCACCTCCAATTGAAGACATCAGCAACAAACCGAATTATGTTTACATCAACACTACTGATGAAGACACGATGATTGTTCAGTTTGTTCTCGCTCAACGAATGGGAAAACGCGAATTTAAACCAGAACCGCCACCTCAACCAGCTACTGAAGTTAAGAAGGAAGACGAGTCTCAAGAAGTGAAACAAGAAGGAGAAGAAAAAGAAGAAAATTCTTCAACAGATGTAAAGACGGAAGAATCTGAAAGTGTCAAAGTAAAGAGTGAAGACGAGACTGTGAAAGACGAAGATGAAGTTAAAGAAAATGAAGAAGAAAAGAAAGAAATTCCAATGGAAGTTGATGAAGACAAACCAGTGGAAACTGAACGAGAAGAACCTCCAGTACAAGAAGCTGAAGCAGAAGCAGAAGCACCAGAATCAGAGAAATGTGAAGAGAAATCAGTTGAAAGTGAGACTGAGAAACAGTCGAAAGACGATGAAGAAGAGAAGAAAACGATTGAAACGTCAGACGAGTCTGATTCGAATGGAAGTAAGAAAACTGAAGAGACGACTGGTGAACAACCAGCAACAGATTCAGCAGAGAAATCCACTGACGATACTAAACCAGAGCCAGTTTATGTGGAAGTTGAAGAATATTTAGTTAAATATCGAAACTTTTCCTATCTCCATTGCGAATGGCGCACTGAAGATGAATTGCTGAAAGGCGACAAACGTGTGAGTAACAAAATTCGTCGATTCCAACAAAAGCAAAGTCAGCAATTCAACATCTTTGAGAATCTTGAAGAAGATCCTTTCAATCCTGACTTTGTGGAAGTTGACAGAATTTTGGATTGTTCTGAGCACACCGACGACGAAGGAAATGTCGTCAAACATTATCTTGTGAAGTGGAAGAGTCTTCCATATGAAGACTCAACGTGGGAACTTGAAGAAGACATTGAAGAGAATAAAATTGAACAATTCGAGAAATTCAACAAAGTCCCGCCTAAGAATGAGTGGAAGTTCAAGCGTCGACCACATCCTGATCAATGGAAACAACTTGACAAGACTCCCGTTTACAAAGGCAACAACTCGCTTCGCCCATATCAACTTGAAGGCTTAAACTGGTTGAAATATTCTTGGTTCAAGAACAACAACTGCATCTTAGCCGACGAAATGGGTCTCGGTAAGACAATTCAAAGTCTGACGTTTGTTCATTCTGTTTATGAGTGGGGAATTCGTGGACCTTTCCTTGTCATCGCTCCACTCTCAACAATTCCAAATTGGCAACGTGAATTTGAAAGTTGGACGGATTTGAATGTCATTGTTTACCATGGATCGTCAACAAGTCGACAAATGATTCAAGATTATGAAATTTTTTATAAACTTGAGAATGGAAAGCCACTGAAAGACATCATAAAGTTTAATGTTCTCATTACAACTTTCGAAATGATTGTGACAGATTATCAAGACCTTCAAAAGTTTAACTTTCGTGTTTGCGTCATTGATGAAGCTCATCGATTGAAGAATCGAAATTGCAAGTTGCTTGAAGGACTTCGTCAATTAAATTTGGAACATCGTGTGTTGTTGTCAGGCACGCCACTGCAAAACAACGTAAATGAACTCTTCTCGTTGTTAAATTTCCTCGAGCCGAGTCAATTTGCATGCAGTGAAGATTTTTTACGTGACTTTGGTTCGTTAAAAACTGAAAGTGAAGTACAAAAATTGCAAGCATTGTTAAAGCCGATGATGTTGCGTCGTCTTAAAGACGATGTGGAAAAATCGTTGGCACCAAAAGAAGAAACAATTGTTGAAGTTGAATTGACAAACATTCAGAAGAAATATTATCGCGGGATTCTTGAGCAGAACTTTTCGTTCTTGCAGAAAGGCACAACAGCTGCAAACATTCCCAATCTCATGAACACAATGATGGAGCTTCGTAAATGTTGCATTCATCCTTACTTGCTTAATGGGGCTGAAGATCAAATTCAATATGAATGGCGATTGTCGCATGGTGAAGACCGTGACGGTTACTACAAGAACATTGTCAATGCATCGGGAAAAATGGTTTTGATTGACAAACTTTTACCGAAATTGAAAGCAAACGGCCATCGTGTGTTGATTTTCAGTCAAATGGTTCGTTGCCTAGATATTCTCGAAGATTATCTCGTGTACAAAAAATATCCTTTCGAAAGAATTGACGGACGAATTCGTGGTAATTTAAGACAAGCTGCAATTGATCGCTACAGCAAACCAGATTCAGATCGTTTTGTGTTCTTGTTGTGTACAAAAGCTGGTGGTTTGGGTATCAATTTGACAGCTGCTGATACTGTCATAATCTACGATTCAGATTGGAATCCACAAAACGATTTACAAGCGCAAGCTCGTTGTCATCGTATTGGTCAACAGAAGATGGTGAAAATTTATCGTCTTTTATGTCGTAACACATACGAACGTGAGATGTTTGACAAGGCATCACTAAAGTTGGGACTCGACAAAGCAATTCTTCAAAGCATGAACACAACGCAAGGTAAAGATGGAAATAACAAGCAAATGTCGAAGAAAGAAATTGAAGATTTACTCAAGAAAGGCGCCTATGGTGCTGTCATGGACGATGACAATGCTGGTGACAAGTTTTGTGAAGAAGACATCGATTCAATTCTTCAAAGACGGACACAAATCATTACCATGGAAAGTGAGAAAGGATCAACTTTCTCGAAAGCGTCTTTTGCGTCATCGGGAAATCGTTCCGATATTAATATTGACGACCCCGATTTTTGGAATAAATGGGCGAAGAAAGCTGACATTGATACGACGATTGGAGAGAAAGATGAGACCGAAGATTTGGTTTTATCAGAGCCTCGTCGTCGTACGCAGATTAAGCGATATGGACATGATGACGGTGTCATGGACATGTCAGAAGAATCAACTGGATTAGAAACTGATGAAGAAGGTGGCGTGGGAGTGAGTTTAAGGAGCAAAAGACGTCGAGAAAAGGAAAGACGTAAAGGAAAAATTGACGATTATATTCCACGTGACCGCGACACTCTCGCTGCACTTGGATTCGAAGATGTTTCCTATGGTTCATGGGCACGTTCTGAATGCTTCAAAGTTGAGAAAGGTTTACTTTCATTTGGGTGAGTTGTTTGAACGTTTTTTTTTATGAAGAAATTTAATTAAAATTTTTAATTCTTCTAGTTGGGGTCGTTGGACAGAAATCTTGGAGCAAGGAGCGTTTAAAAGAGGATGGAAAGAAAGCGACGTTGAAGACTGCTCTCGAGTTATTGTAAGTTGATTAATTTCCTTATTTGAAGTTTGCTTTTTTGCTTCTTCCATTTGATGACCAAAGCTATGCTAATACTGAGGGAACTTTAGGTTTTCGATGAGTAAACTGAAATCTCTTCTCATTTCATTTAACTGATGGAAGCTTAAATTCGCTTTTAAAATAATTTTCAAACGTGATTTTAATGATTTTATTTTTTTTTCAGCTTTTATTCTGTTTGCAACGTTACCAAGGCGATGAGAAAATTAAAACATTTATCTCGGATTTAATTAAGCCGAGAGGTTTAGGCGAAGAAAACACGATTGCACGCAATCACAGTGGTTTACATAATTTAGTTCCTCGTGGACGTAATGCGAAAGGTAAATTCGTGATTGAGATTCTTCTCCCCTTTAATTTAATTGATTCTTAACAACTTTAGGACGTAAAGGTAAAGCAGGGCAATCGACAAGTTCTGCAAAAGAACCAAGTAGTGCTGGGCCATCGTCACCTCGTGCATCATCGTCTGCTTCAAGTACTGTTAGTGTTTTAGATGACAATCACTGGAGTAAAGACGATAAATACGACGCTGATTCGTACCTGGATATTAATTATAAGAAACATTTAACACGACATGCCAACAAGTGAGCTTTAAGCGACAATTTTTCTCTATTTACTAATTTCAAGCTTCCTTGTTTACCTTTCAGAGTTTTATTACGTGTTCGCATGCTTTACTATATCAAACACGAAATCATTGGTGATTTTGTTCAGCAAATTCAAGACGGAATCCCAATCAGGTAGCAAATTTTTTTCCACTTTTTCATTGGATATGTTTTTGTACTTTTTTCTCATCCGCTCATAAAATTTCAACTTTTTTTTTCGACAAATTAACAAACACATTTTCAACTGTCTCATGCATATGATGATGATAAAATGGAAATAGCAATTGCTATTGTTTTATTTACATTCCTAAATTAAATATAAATTTCCCTACGTACGTTCTTACGTAACGTAACGTAATACTAAAAACTTTTTACGTAAAAAACTTAAAGTTTTAAAATTATTTTCACATTCTTTGGATTCAGACTTGTTAAAGTAAACCAAAGAAACATCATTCATATGCATTAGACATCATTTGCGAATCATTTTCAAAGCCGAACAATTTTTTTCTTACATTTCTTATTAATAAAAAAGATTATCGCTTATTTTGCTTCAAATAAGGAAAACCCGTTCAAGTCTTTATTTACTTATTAAAACTGCAGCGTCTTCACCTATGATAGTCGATTGGCAGAACATTTGAATTAAGCTTGAGAGCTTTCGCTCTTCCCGCTTAAAAACACGATGCAACAAACAAAATCTTTAAAAAATTTAGAGCTCGCTTTGATGCTGAAGATGCTGCAAATTCACAAAAACATTCTTTTTACATCATTCATCCATACTTTTATACTTTAATTATTCATTATATTTAACCCAAAGATTTGGAACAAAAACAAAAAAAAATCATTTTTAACTCTTTGAGATGATGGTTCACATCCGGGAAATACTGGAGACGAATTTTTTTTATCTTTCTACTTTTAATCATTGTTTATGGTTGTTAACAATTGAAATCTGCTTGAGGATCTCTCGAGGCTACTTGAGAGAAGAGATGTTCACATTGAACACTGTTTTTATCTCATCGTACGATGGTTTAATGTTGATTATCTTTTTCTCCTTTTTATATATCTACTTATTGAACAAACAATTTTCTTCGTGTTTTAAATTCTTTTTTGAATGTGCCGCTCTCAATCGTGTTAGTTATTTTCGTCATGCATTTCACTTTCAATCTCTTTTTGTATATCATTGGAATGTGTTCTCTTTTCTTTTTTAATAAGTACGAAAATTAATCACCATTTTGCGATTGGCACATAATCTTCGAGCTTTATGAGTTTTACTTTTCCTTTTTTTCTCTTCATTGATTGACATTCAAGTATTTGTGTGTTTTGATATCTATCACCAAAGAGCAATGAAAATATAAGTTTTTGTACGAGAAAAAATATTTCTGGGATGATAAATTGGATCAAAGGCGAATCGGGCGTTCAATGCTACAAAGTTTCTCCGTCTTATCTTTTTATTTTATTATAAAGATTTTCCTCAAATTGGCCAAAGAAAAAAAAAGACATAAAAGATTATCACGCGTGGTTTTCGAAAATGATTTGTCAAAGATTTTTCAGTTCATTTTTAGTTAGAATAGTTTGTAGTCGAGACAAAAACAAAATCAAAAACAAAAAAAAAGATTCCAAATTTCAACCATCAATTCGTATTTTCTTTCTCGTACTCTCTTCGTGAATAACGTAGCGATCTCCCAATTCGCCCACCACCAACAACTGATCAGATGCCGTGCTCTTGGTGGAATCCGAAATGTTGTGACAAGAGTTTATTGGTCGGAACATATAAACATGGATGTGAAAGTTATCGTCAAATGCGAGCCGACCCATCGTTGTGTTATATAAGTCATTGTGGTCCTGGTGATGTTACGGATGATATATCGATTAGTAAAGAGTAAGTTTTGTTGATTATTTTCTGTTTCTTCCTTTTTTTCTCATTCTCTTCTATTTGTTTTATTAAGAATTATAATTTCAACCGGAAAATTATTTTTCTTTAGTTTTATTACAAGATCCTTTAGCCTTTAGTTAGCTTTCAAGCACAGTCTAAAAATTTTGATTCAAATGTCAACAAAATTTTTTCGACCGTGAACAATTCAAAGTTCCTTCAGTTTTCAAAGTTAGTTAGTTTTATTTTCCAATCCAACTTCCATCCACTTCCACCAAATCAATCAAGTAGAAGTTGAAAGTTTCTTTTCTATATTCTTTTATTGTTTACTACTTTTTACTTTACTTTACTTTACTTTGTGTTCAATGTTTAATTAGTCATGTAGTCGTTTAATGAATGGAAAAAGTAAGTAATAATAATCAATCAATCAATCAACATTTCTGATGATGACAGAAAGGCAGCGGAAATTATTCATACGACAATGAACATTTAATTATTGCATGAAACATAATTGTTCTCGCTTTCAGTTTAATATTTGATTTCTAACACATTTTCATTAAGCATGCACAAGTTAATTAATTATTTTAAATATTTAGCTAATAATAGTGAAACAATCTAATGGTGTCTTATACAAAAACTTCGTTATCCTCATCTCGTAAATTTTTTTATTTCAGTCATTAAATAATAAATTAAACACAACATTTGCATCAAAAGTTTCATATTATGACGATTTGTTATCGTAAATTTGGACAATTTTGTGTATAAAAAAACATTTTATAGTAAAAAAATGAAGAATCTTCAAGACATAAACAGAAAAGATTAAATGATGAACATTTTCTTATTACAGACATGATGATGAGACAAATTCCAAGCATGGTGATGACGATGAAGAAGTTCGATCGACAAAAGATGAAGATCGACCAAGTTCATCGGGTAAGTTGAAGGTTTTACTGTCCTTATAAACTCATCACGACTAAACTTTCTTTTAAAGGTCTTGATGATGAAGAATCATCAACGACACATCCATCAGAATTGGATCCGAATCTTATTTGGCCATCAATGCAAGATCTTAACACTCGATTACGACGCGTCATTACTTCTTATCAAAGGAATTACAAGAAGGAAGAATTGAAGCAGCAACAAAAGGCTAAGGTAAGAATCTTTCTTCTCATTCTTCAATATCTACATAAATACATCAAAGTTCATAAAAAGGAAAAAGGGTCAAATTTGTTTTAAATAGAATCCACAGCACCATCATAAAGAGAACTTCACGAGAGTGACTTCAAGTTTCTTGTGAAGTTTTCTTCACTTCCATTCACTTTTTTTCATTTATTTTTCTTAATTCTGTTTTTGAGTAAATAAATAAATTCACATGAATTTGGATTATTAGAATTGTACTTAGTTAAGTATGATGAGCATGTAAAGTGATGGAATGAAAGTAATGGTGTATGAGTGTGTGTGAAGGCATGATTAAATATATTTAAATATTTAGATTCTAAAATTAAGGTCGACAAACGAATTTTCTTTTAATTCATTCATCAATTTCACTGAACATTTCATTTTATTTTTCACCATCAAACATTTTTCGCTTGAAACTTTTTTGCTAATTTTTTTGAAATCTAAAACAAAAAAAAAGAAAGAACAAAACAAAGAAAAAAAGAAACAAAATTTCATCCCTTAATGTTGTTCACCTTCAACCATATCTAGTTGCAATCAATTGTACAACCAGCAAATGGCGGAGGTGCTAATAACCCAACAGCAAGTACTTCCTATTCATCAGCATTAGCTGCTTCTATGGCACAACAGCAACAATCTCAATCGAAGCACGCCCAACAGTCTCAAGTTCAAATGCCATCAGCCGCTGATATCAGCTTGCTGTTGAGTCTCGGTATGGGCAGTCTTGATGCCAGTCAACTGGCAAATCTCGATTTGCAGAAACTTGCAATGTACTTGGTTAGTATTCCATTTGAAAATACGTACGCAAAACATCAAAAATGAAATTTCTTCAACCTCTTTTCAAAATTCACTTTTAAACAAAATTCAAAATTTGCTTGAACAAACAAACAAAATCAAAATATTAATTTAATTACGCTTTAAAATTGGCACAAAAGAAGAGAAAAACTTAATTAATTTGGCGATGCTTTATGATGATTTAATTAATTATGTAGAATGATAATAATTAATTGAAGCGACTGCTTTTAATTGTTTCATTTATTCGTAGAATTATTTAAGTTCTCGTTTCAAAATTATTTGAGTGATGCTTTCATTTTACCTTTTTTAATTTATGATTTTTTTTTGTTCTTAGACGAGTAGAAAAAATTAATTTAGAAAGAAAATCTGCCTAACATTAGAAGTCTCAAAAATAGTTAAAATTTAGTTTAGATTTTGATTTAACTTAGTTCAGCTTTTCTTTCTTACACAACAAAATGAAATCGACGAAATTTTCGGTTCATTAATTTATTGAATTTCCTTTTTTCTCTCATATTATTAGAAAATGGAGCGTCGTGAAAAGATTGAACAAGTCGTACGAGAACGAGAACGTGTCCGTTTCGAACAAATTCCAAAGAAATGGTCACGTCGTGATGAAAATGAATTCCTTCGAGTTTTAACTGGTTATGGAATTGATTTGCAGCAACATACGTCAGTGCCGATGGCTGACTGGTCACGGTAAGTCATTAATTAAAAAGAGAAGAAAGAAGTTTGTGAATTTAATAAAAATAAAATTCTTTGTCTTAGCTTCAAAACATTTGCAAAACTTGATAAGAAATCAGACGAGAATTTGAGTGACTACTACAAAGTCTTCATTGCGATGTGCAAGCGACAAGCTGGTGAGAAGCTTCTTGAAGAAGAGAAGGGACTTGAAGGATTGATTGATGACATCGGTGAAGATCACGCGAAACTTATTCTTGATCGTCTCGAATTGTTATCGAAACTTCGTGAGATTGCCAAACATCCAAAACTCGAAGAAAGGTTGAAGTTATGTGAGAATAATTTGGACACGCCAGATTGGTGGGAATCAGGAAAACATGACCGTGAACTTGTCCGAGCTGTCCTTAAATACGGTTTGTATCGATCCGATCAATACATTCTCAACGACACCGAGTTTCCCTTTTCTGAAGCTGAGAAGAATTACGTGAGAAGTTTGGAAGTTCTCAAGTCATTTAAATTCGATAATCCAGCAGATTTGTTTAAACTTGCAATGGGTGAAATGCCAACGAAAGCTGCTAAAGTTGAGACAAAATCCGAACCTGTCCCTGTCGTTAAACAAGATAATTCTGTTGAACAAGAAAAAGTTGCTGAAAATGTTGAAGAAACTTCTTCAAGTGAAACTAATTTAGTTAAACCATCAACACCAACAGAAGAAAAAGAAAAAGAAGTTGAAGAAGATCAACAAGAAACAAAAGACGAAGTTGCAGTAAAGTCACCTGAAAAGTCAGTTGAAAAAGAAGCTGAAACAGTCGACGACACTCCAGTCACTAATGAAGAAGAAACTAAAGTGAGTGAAAGAGAAAAATCTGTCGAGAATGAAACTGTTGAAGCATCGGAAGGTGAAAAAATGGAAACTGAAGAAACGTCGGAAGAAAAAGACGCGGCTGAAGCTCCTTCTGAAATTAAATCAACAACAGATGAAGCAATGGAAGTTGATTCGGAAGAAAAACCTCCTGTCGAAGAAGACTCAAAAGAAAAAGAAGAAACATCAGAAGAAGTTGCTTCAGATGACAAGAAATGTGAAGAAAAAGATGAAACAGAAATTAACGAACCAGCGATTGAAACAGAAAAAGAAGAAAAAATGGAAGTGAATGACGAACAATCAGCAGACGTTGAAGAATCTTCAAATGAAATTGAAAAGAAAATTAATTCGCCATTAAAGGAAGATGAAGAGAAATTGGAATCGAAGGATGATGAAGGGGAAGAGATGAAAGAAGTCGCTGCTGTTGAGAAGTCGAAATCATCTGACGATGAGAAAGTCGAAAGCATAGTCGAAGAAGAAATTGTGACAGTTAAGAAGGAACCTGGATTGGAACGTCCTGAAGGCGATCCAAAGGTTATCGACACAGTTGTGATCGAAGATGACGACACATTGACAGAAAAGCCACAAGCAACAGAAGAAGGCGCTGCATCAACTTCCAATCAAGCTGAAGAACTTCGAGCTCGTTTCCCAGATTTGGAAGTTTTCCAACCACTCATGAAACTCAAACAATTAGACGCGATGATGATGAAAGGCGATGTCAAAGATAATTTAAAATCTTTGTCACGAGTTTTCGACGCTTCAATGGTTGTTAAATGGTTCAGAGATTTTGCATTAGAAAAGCGAATTAGTCACATCATTTATTGTGTTGAGAAAGGCGTTTGGCCAGTTGGCAAATCCTATTCAGCTTACAGCGGTTGCTTGGGAATTGATCTCGATTTGCCACTCTACGAGACTGTCAAACGTCTTGGCGTTCACGATGACAAACGTTCAAGTTCAAGCACGCCAGACATCATCACAATCACAACTGATCATCATCAGCTGGGCAAGTCAAGTTTGTCAGCATTGCAATCTCAATTGCATCAAAGCATGAGCGCAATGGCAGCTGCCAAAGGCAAGAAAGGTCAAAAACGTCACATTGCTATTGACGTCGAGACTGAACGTGCAAAGTTGCATGCATTGCTGAACAACACGACGCCATTGGGTGGCAACAATCAGAAATCAAACTGGAATGATGAAGAACAAGAAATTAACCGACGATCGTCTGGTTCATCGTTGCAACCTCCACCAGCACATCAACCAACAACAAGATCGTCAATGTCGCAATACAAACCAACTGTGACTATTCCTGGAACTTCCAGCACACTCACGCCGATTGATTTATCGTCAAGTTTACCAAAAATGCGAATCGCTGACATTTTACGTAAACCAACAGCTGACATGAGTGAAGTTCAAGACTTCTCTATGGGTAAATCAAGAGGTGGCAGTGGAAGCAATTCATTGTCACAATCTGCGTCACAATCATCAGTTGGTAAAGGAAAGCTCAACGATATGTTGACAAAACTTATGAAGAAGAATAACGTGCCGATGGACGAACCACAACCGTTAAGTAAGGAAAAGAAGCGAAGGAAGTTAGACGAGATTGTGTTGGGATTGTCAGCTGCTAAACAACCAGAACAGAAATCAATATTTGGCGATCCTGGCTTGTCAATGTCATCATCATCAAAGAAGCCACAAATAACGCCGAGTGTCTCCGTGACACCAGCAAATGTTCAATCACAATCGCAATCACATTCGAATCAAAATCAAAAACCTTTCACAATTACTGTCACAAGTGTGCCAGGTAAAAGTAAATATTCGCCAATACTCTTAAATTTGATTATATTTTAATTAAACTTTTTGCTTTCCATCAATTTAGGTTCATCCAAAGGCCAATCACAATCACAGTCAGCTTCGGGATCTTCTGGCATGGCGGCACTTCAAAGTATGAGTAACTTGACATCAAAGGAAAGCATGAATGCGATGATATTGCAAGCAGCACAAGCTGAACAGCAAGCGTTCTTGAAACAACAGCAGAAAATTATTCAATCGATTCCAGCAAATTCACCGCAACGAAAAGCTTACGAAGCGATGTTTGCTGAGATGAAGCAAGCACTTGAATTAAGCTCAAAGTTGGGCAGTTATGGATCTGGTGGAGCTCACGATGCGAAGGTTAATAAATGGTTAGCTGAACAAACAGCTGCTTTAACTGAGCAAGCAATGAGCATGGAATATTTGTCGAGAAGTGCTGCTGCAGCTATGGGTGGCGCATCCAATTCAGGATCGTCCAGAAGATCGTCATCTCAACAACAAGCTTCAACCTCATCGTCTTCATCATCTTCATCAAACATGCGACAACGTTCAAGTCAATCAAGCACTTCACAATCGCAATCGCAATCACAAGCACAAGCTGATGCTAATGCAATTGCAAACATCAATTGGAATAGTTTGACGGGTGAAGAAAATGTCAGCGTCATTCATAAGTCGAGTGGCAAAAGATTGACAGGCCGAAATGCTCCACAACTTAAGCGATTGTCTCAGTGGTTGAAGGAGAATCCAATGTACGAGATTGATCCAAAGTGGACGGAAAGTTTGACAATGCCAAGTCCAATGGCGGTTCCACAATCATCTTCGTCGTCGTCGTCTTCAATGAACCAAAAATCGTCGTCAATGTCAAATGACAATTATTCAAAGTCATTGTCAATGGGACGCTCTTCAAGTGGTTCAAATTCAAGCAATCAATACAGTTCAAGTCATGGAAATGCTTTGACGTCTTCATCGTCGTCATCGTCATCAAACAAGAAGCAATCGTCGTCATCAAGTTCAAGTTCTTCTGCTGCTGCTGCTGCAGCTGCTGCCAACATGGCAAACTTTTCAAGTCTTGCTGGTTTGAATGCAAACATTTTGTCAAGTTTACCAGGACTTGGTGCATTCGATCCTAAGAATCCACTCGCATCAATGATGCCATTTGCTGGAATGCCTGGACTTGGATCGATGGCCAACATGGCGAACATGAACAACATGAATTTGTTTGGGAATTTAGCGGCACTTGGTGGCTTAGCTGGAATGGATGCTCAGAGCTTAGCTGCTGTTATGGCAGCAGCAAGTTTAGATCCATCTACAGCTGCTGCACTTGCTAAAGGTGTTGGTGGTCCTTCATCAAGCACTGGTCAGAATTCAAGTGGACAAAGTTTGAGTAAATCTCGTAAATCTAACGAAGCTTCATCTTCTCCATCGACAAATCAACAACAATCATCATCAGGATCATCATCGAAACAATCATCATCATCATCGTCATCATCATCTCAAAATGCTGCTGCACAAGCTGCTGCAAATTTAGCCAACAGTTCAGCTTTTCCATTCTTCTTCCCAAATCCAAGTTTACTTTATACGCCTTTGGGATTGAGCGGCTTGAATCCTTATTCATTACCTGGTGGAATGTCAGCTTATGATCAACTTGCTCAACAATGCAATCTTTTGAATGGAGCCGGCATGAGTGGCTCATCAACTGGCACAACTTCGACGTCTTCATCGTCAAGACAATCGTCGAATAAAAATTCATCATCGACAAGTTCATCGTCGCGTGGTGGCAGCAACAACAACATGGGAAGTTCTCATCAATCAACGCCATCACCAAGTGGTAAAAGTTCAAGGAATTCTCAAAGTAATATGAATTCTTTAGCTGCTGCTGCTGCTGCTCGTGATGCTCAATTACAGTCGTTGCTATTGCCACATGACACGCATTTACTTGAATCACTTTCAAGAGCGACTGGCTTGGATATCACTCAGAGCAGTTCACGTGGTTCAAGTGGAAGTTCAAGTTCTCAAGATAAACGAAGCAATGCAGCTCAACAAGCAAATAAAGAAGCTTTGGAGAAGATTGAAAGAGATCGAAGAAAGTTGATGGAACAGTTGACGAGAAATGGTTTCCCAACAGACTTTGCTACAATGCAAGCACTCGCAAAGATGCCAACAGGTCTTGGTGGTGGATCTTCATCGTCATCATCATCAATGAAAGGTTCGTCGTCATCGAAAGACATTCCATTGCCGCTACCAGCTGACTTTAGTCAAGCATTGTTTGCTGAAATGATGGCACAGACAGCAGCCGCAGTTTCTGCTAATTCTTCATCATCTTCATCGAGTAAAAGATCGCGCGATCAAGAAATGAAAGATGCTTTGGAGCAATTGAAGAACCCTGTTGAAATGCTTGCAAGAAGTCTTGGAGTTGGTCCTGGAATTTCATTAATTCCAACATCATCTGCTTCAAGTATCCACGATTCAAAGCGAATGCGTCAAGAGACGTCTTCGTCAGCTGCTGCAATTTCATTGACTCCAACTTCATCAAAGTCAAATGATATGAAGTCACTTTTACTTGGCAATGACGAGATGAAGTCTCCGAGATCTTCGAGATCTGACTCGTCACGACAACATCAAGAACAGCAGCAAGATAAGGTGACTCTAACACCAGTTTCAGCTGCAAGTATTGGAGCGTCATTGCCATCGCAAACAACAATTTCACTTGCTACAAACAGCGGCTCTGAACGTGCAAGTTCTTCAAGAGAACGTGAATCATCTCATGAGCGAAGTTCACGCGAACTTCATTCACCGCAAGCTGCAAACATTCATCAACAAGCAGCAACAAATCTGTCATCGTCTTCGTCTTCTTCTTCATCAAGAGAACGTGAACGTGACCGTGAAAGAGAACGCGAACGTGACCGTGAAAGAGAACGCGAACGTGATCATGACAGCAGTGAAAGAAAGCAAATGTCTGATAATCAATTGCATGCTCAACAACAGACACACCAACAAGAACAGCATCATGACTCAAACATGGACATTGAAGATTTAATTGCACAATCGAAAGTATCAAAAGCTGGTGAAATTCAATCAGAAGATCAGCACATGGATTTGAGTCAAAGAAAGTCTGATGAAAGTAGTCAGGAACATTCTGAACATCAACAGCAAGATGAAAATACTGGCGATGAAGGTGAACGAAGTGGAAGTGGCAGTGGTAGAAGTGGACGTCGAACAAGATCAAAACGTCCACGAAGTGGTGACGATATGGATGTAGCAATGCCTGAAAGAAAACGTGAATTGCGTTCAAGTGCTGGTCGTTTAGCTGCTGCAGCTGCTGCACGAATGGCTGCTGAAGCTAAAGCTGCCCAGCAAGCTGCTGCACAACAACAAGAAAGTTCGTTGAATCTTTCAAACAACTCTGAAGGTAAAGACGGCGGAAATTCAGAATGACAAAAGCAAAATCGACGACGTTTCCATTAAATTAATAATGATGGATAATGAAACTCCCTAGTAATCTCAATGACAACATCAATCAAAGAAGCTATCAAAGGGAATAAAAAAGTATGTAAATTATTTGTGAAAATTAATTAATTAGCTGATATCACAAATTAAGATATTATTAAGAATAATCATAATGTTAATTAAATCCAGGCAGAAGACGTAAAAGAACTCAAAAACCTTTGGAAATTAGCCAATAAGTTTTGTCGCTTTTTAAATGAAGCTTTTTACTTGTCCAATATTGTGCTTCATTTATGAAGTGTGCATTAATTAGATTATTATTAAATGATAAATTTGAATCCGTTTTCTAACTTATCAACAATTATGCTAATTAAAAGAAACTTTTAAATGTTAATCTTAATAGTAGATCGTATTCTAGGATCATTTAATATTATAAAATAAGGACAAAAATGTGTAAAACTTTCTATCTAATTGATTAAAATAATGTTAAGATGTAATTTTTAAATTAAGATTTTGTGTACTTTTAATGGTGTAATGGTGGTTTTAGTTATTTAGACTGTACAAAGGAAAAACTTTTTATTATCTGAGAAGCTATAGCTGATTAATTATTAAAGTTTTTATTAGCTCCTACCACATTTAAGGGTTAATTGACATTCGTAGAGTAATGCGACATAAAATAATATTCACATAACTTTATGATATACATAGAATTCATTTTTTGAGAATATTGTGACGATTTTATTTATCTAATTTGATATTAAAAGGGAACTTTAACATAATAAGAAAAGGTTTCAAGTCGGAAATTTAGTTGAATTCGATTTAAATGAATCGAAAGCTGCAGTCACATGAAAACCTTGAACGCAGCCTAAAGTTTCGCAAGAAAAAAGTTTGAGAACTTGTGGAAATTGAGCAGTTTAAATGACGACGAAAACTAACAAACAAAATCTTAAACAATTTCTTAGTTTAAAGAACGAGACTGTTGGATGAACAATTGGAGGTTTAGAGAAAATTAAACTAAAATTTATGTCACCGATAACATGCGAGAATTGTTTCGAGACTCATCGCTATCTTGCTGGTAGTTAGCAAGAAAAAGGAATAAAAAAATAAAATATAAAAAGGAATTAGACAATTTAACAAACAAACATTACGCTTGTATTGATTCTGATTACATGAATCTTACATTTAGACATCAGTTTACAAACTTGGGTTGGTTACAAATCCAATTTATGGATTTTCGTTAGATGAACGTCTTAATTTTTGTCATTTTTAATTTTCTCGTCTTTACGATTTTAAAATAATTTATTTTTGGGAGCTGTGATAAGTAAAAACAAAAGTTCTTTCATTTTTGTATTTGTTTAACTAAAATAATAAAAATAAATATGAAAAATCCTACTGATAAGTTGATGTTGCGCTTGATCGAAAGATATTTGTGGTGGATATCAAATAGATCATTACTGATACTAATTAAAACATTTTGAGCTGCTGATGACTATTGAGTCAACTGTTGAGGATCTGAATTAAATAAAAACATCAAATTCTACATTTCAATGTTGACGTCAAAATAAAAACTGGGATTGAGATAAAACACAAAATGAAACACGAAAACATTTCGATATTTAGAAAATTCATATTTGGTAAAACAAGAAAATGTAAAAAAAAATAAATAAAAAATCTTAACTTGTAAAATCTTAATTAATTTAAATTATGCATTTCATAAGAACACTGAAAGGAATAAAGAATTTCAGATATTAAAAATTTAAAATGTTTGCTTTTCATTACTTTTCCTTTATATTCTTTTTTTTTTTCAGAAAATCGTAATTTTAAGACAAATACGTTCAATTGCGTGGGATGTTAAATTAGATACTTGAATCCTTAGACGACATCCAAACACCCACAGCAAGAGATTACTTAAGCAAACGTGAAAATTTGTTGTAGCCTTAAGATTTGTAAAATAAATGTGCGTGGGAGTGCTGAAAGAGATTAAGAAAATCCTTGCAATATTTAATGAAGGATAAAAAGATTTTAATTAATTTCGGTTAACTTTATACTTCATTTTTATAGACATCATTTCATGTATTTGTATTTATGGTGATTATTAAATAATAATTGCATTGATTTATGATAATTTTATGTCATCATGTGAGATATTTCCGGGGTTTGTTTTCGTCTTTTTCATGGAATGTTGAGTGTTAAAGCTTTACGAGAAAACATCTTTGATGTTAGCAAGATTTCTTATCGCCAAATCCACAGGAAGGTCGAAAAATTCATATTTTGAAAGTTGATCGATTGATTTGAGAGCGTCACGAAAACCAGTCTGAGCCACGTAACTCCAACTTGTGTAATATGTTGTAACGAGATCGTGACATTGGAAAATTAAGTTAAGCCACTGCACTAACTTGTGAGAACTGTAAGAAGGAATAAAAGAAAATTCATTATAAAAGTTTTGGATACTTTTTCGTTTGATTTTACTTAAGCCCAGCACAGACAAAAGCTTTGAAATGTGAGTTGAAACTTCTTTTGTATGGTGAGTGGATGTTCGTGATGTTTCTAATGGTAAGTAAAAGTGTCTGAAAAATTTAAATATTCAATTTAATTATGACCAAAAGCAGAGAGAACTTAAATAATTCAGTCAACCTGTTTGTTTGTTGATAATCCTTCACCGACAATTTCGAGATTAAAACTTTGGGATAACTTTTGAGCTGGTGTTTCAGTATAGAAGTCGCCATTCTTAAGACTATAATATTCTAAAATCAACTCCCAAGCATGCATCTCTGTGTAATCTTCTTCAGGATATTTCCCTTGGTGGTGGTCACTGCTATTGAGTTGAAAATTCGAAAAACATCCAATAAACGGAACCAAATGTCTCGTTTCATTTACGCTTCTCAATCCATGTTGGATAAGCTTTTGTAATGTCACTGCAAACTTTTTTCTTACTAATGTTATCAGCTCAATATTTAAAGACTTCAATTCATCTGATTTGGAAGAAGATATCAAACTATTATTTGTAAGTGGAACGATTGAAGTGACGGACGAAGATGATGAAGACGAACGATAACGATTTTGTTTTTTGACTACAACTGGCGCTTTCGATTTCGCTTCGACGAAAACATCGTCATCTTCAGTCTCATCTTCTTTGTCACGAATCTTCTTCAAGTGCTCTTCATTAGCTGCTATCTTGTTGATTTGCATCACTAATCCGAGAATTTCTTGAATGTCAACTTCAAGTTTCGCCCTCGTGTCACCCCAATGATTACCGACTGTTGTTTTCTTTAAAGTATTTCGTTTGAAATGTTTCGAATTCTCACCAGCGCATCCCAATTGTGAGAGTGCAAAGATCTGGAAAATTGTTGAAGCTTTGTTCATCATTTGTTGTAACTTTCCAGTGAACGTGATTTGTTGAGGAATATTTTTTGTTGATTTCGGGAATGTTTCAGTCGAGGAAGAACTCAAATTTTGTCGACGATTTGTTGCGACGGCGGTGGTTGAAGGTTCGTGGAAATTACAATTACATGATTGATTGTGAAGATCAATGTCAGAACAATTTTGTTTCTTCAACAATTTCATCCTCAACATTTTCTTCTTTTCACTTTTCTCAACTTGGAGAAACTTGATGAATCTTTCGAGATCATTCACTTGAGTCTTTAATTGTGTTACAAGCTGTTCCTTCATCTTCAAAGGACTTACAAATTCACCAAAAGCAACATCGACATGATTTCTAAGCTCATCTGGTGATAATTGCGGCAAGTCAAGTTCACTGAAATTCAAATTAATTTTCTGCTTCAACTCGTCGATTATGATTTTTTGTTTCTCGACCATAATTGCTTGTGGTAGGACAGGCTCTCCAGTCTCATAAGCATATTTCTCAAGATCATCCAATTGTGTCTTCAATTGCTCAATCAACTCATGTTGATGATTTTTTTGTCGGTCAATTTTCGTCAGAATATTCTTGTCTTTAATTTCATTGGAATGTTCGTTCCAATTTGGAATCCCTCGGTCAGCAAAGTCTTCAAGCTTCTTGAGAAGAATGTCACGTTCTTTCTCAGGTGCTTCACTTATTTGATGCAATCGAAATTGAACTTGAGCAAAATGTGTCGTCAAAGCCATTAATGATGATAGAAGAGATTCCTGCTCATCTTCCAAAGCTCGAATTCGCTCATTCTCGCTGTAAGAGTTCTTTTTATTATTATTGATTTTGTAATAAATTTCTTTCAATAATCACCTGTTATCAAAGCCACCAACATCACAATCGGTATCAAGTTCGTCACCAGAACTCAAACCATTTCCATTGAAGTGTGCGTCAAAGTCAAACACTTTATTGTCCACATCGTCGTACGTCATCAAGAAATTTTTATCATTAGTCTCATATTGTTGTTCTTCTGTATCAACTTTTCCATTTTCCACAATGTTTTCCATATTATCTTAAATGATTTTTCAATATAAACAATTCCTAAAATTGACAATAACTTAATTACATTAACATTTTTCTTTTCTTTTCTTATATAAATTTTATTTTTTCTTCCAGAAAAATTTTCTTTATTTTCACTGCGAGGGTTGAAAAACTTTTGGAAAAAAAAGTTTTCCTTTTGTCGTCATCACTTCTGAGTCAAGGGGATGAAAACAAAGAACAAACATGCGCAAAATTGAAATTTATCAAAAAATCAATAAAAATTTCAGTTTGTTAACGAAGAAAATTTATTATTGAAGCATATGAAACAATTTCTGATAAATTTTATTAAACTTTTCATTGATTATCGGAAATAAAATTTTCAGTTTTACATTTAAATTTCCCGCAACTTTAATAAAAGATTTTCACCCCTGTGAAATAAATAAAGCTTTCTGCCTTCATATGTGACATCAGTTTGTGCTCATATCGTAACAGCTTTTCTTATCATTTCATATGTTTTGTGCGTGGGTGGAATCAACATGAGTTATTATAGTTTATGAGCTCGCGTCTCATCCATAAAAGTAAATAAATCATCGTCTAAAAAGTCATGCTTGGAAGTATGCAATTGTCATAAGTAAAACTTTGAACTCATGCTATTTCGCCCACACATTAACGTAGATATCTTTAAATGAATAACCGTGTTCATTTGTAGCGTAGCACGCATAATTTCCTTGATCACTTGCTTTCACATTATTTATAATTAAACGCTCGTTGTTGTACTCCCGATGAGACTTTTCCTTATGTTGAATTGGTTCTCCATTAAAAAACCATTGAATCGTCGCTGCTGGCTTTGCATTTGCTTGGCATTTAAACTCAATCGAATCACTTATGGTCACGTTTTTCGATTCAGGCAGAAAAGCAAAAGTTGGTGGAAACTCAACTTTTAAATGAAATTTTGATGACAAAATTTCTCCATTCTCGCTTGTAACATTACAAAAATATATTCCTTCATCGTTTGCATCAATCTTTCTAATTTTCAAAGATTTTCCATAATTTTCCAAGAAGATACGCTCATTAAATTCAATTTCACCCACGTTTTTGCTCCACAGAACTTTTGGCGTTGGCGTTCCATAAAAAATACAAAAGATTTCCGCGGTTTTTCCTCGAAGAACCGATATTGAAGGCTGAGATGCATATTGAAGTTTTGCTGGCATGAACTTTCTTGTTAATTTTGGAAGAACTTTAAGGACATAACGATCGCCTAGTTTATATTCATTGGCAATAGCAGATGCTGCAGAACAAACGTAAAATGAATCTTTTGAAGCATGTTCTCTACTTACTGGACTAAACCACAAATTTCCTGAAGTATCTGAAGTAATTTGTGAATTTTCAATCCCTTTAATTGCACCATAAGTAGTTTGAATCATCCAGAATATGTTCGGATTTGGATAAGCATTCGGTGTATTGCACTCGAGCTTGAATGACTCGCCTTCGATGACTTCAATAACGTGAACAGTAACATTTTTGAAATTCTCGAGAAATACTCTCCGTAAACTGAAATTGCTTGTTCGTGCAACTCCGTCTTTGTTTTCAACAATGCACGAATAGATTCCGATGTCACTTTTATTTGGTTTTAGGAATTTCAATGTTCCACTCTCAGCTTCTTGCACGATTCTATCGTCTTGTTCAGAAACATTGAAAGATTTGCCGTCTTTTATCCAACGATATCTATTTAAAAGTAATCACCAGATAGTTATCTGAACACAACTTCATATACTTAAATATATATTGGCATTTGAATCAATTTCTAACATACTCAAGTTGAGGGGAACCTTCAGCTTCACAAGAAATTTCAAAAGCTGTTTGCTGTTTGGAATTATTTGAAGATACTTTAAAAAGAATTTCAGACTCAACAGGTTGCTTGATAATGACGGGCGGTATACCGACGACACTCAAAACTAATAACATTTCGAGAAACAATATAACAATCATCGTAGTTGAGTTTTATTTTCTCTAAATCTTTGAAAACTTCTCAACTGCAAATTTAGATTTCGACTGAAGTTTCTCTTGCATCTCGTTGCGAATTTATAAGATTTCTACGAAGTTCAACTAACTCATCATCACATATGATATGAATTTAAGTGCTCACGCCTACATCTATTGTCGTAATGAATGAATCGTTACAGTTAGCGAAATTGAAGTTTTAGGGAGGAAGCAGATGTGATGTTCGGTCTGTGATTTTATCAATGACTCACTCAATGATTTGTACGAGCAAATGAAATTATTTATTTTCGGAATTGTCAACAAAGTTTTGGCTTTTTTAAGTCTAATAGCCGCTGAAGGGTCTTTCAAAGCTAACGAAGTTAATAAAGAAGAAAACGTTTTGAACTTTTCATTTCATGTGAAAATGTTAAAAAAAGAAAAGAAAAAAAGAAAGATTTTCTTGAAGCTCCTTCAAAGTTTGTAATCTGTTGGAAACACGTTTCATATTTTTCGTAGATGATCGTGACAAAATCAAAGAAATTTTTTCTTGCTTATTTTTCATTTCAAAAGAATTAAATCTTTTATTTTTTCTTCATATTGCCTTTCTTTCTCTTTTTTTAAGTAACGTCAAAGCTTCCCTTTATTCGTCCTAAAAGCTTACAAGCTCAACTTACGTAGGTAGGAAATTTCAAGAAAGGCTTTTGGGTGTAATTAAATCTTATCTGTTCTGATATAGAAAACAATTCCTTCTCATTTTCATTTTCCATACGTAATAAACCGACTTAATAATTATAGAATATTTTCACATTTTGAAGGCAAACCTTTTTTAATTAATTTTCTGGTACGTCTCGATTAGAATGATGTAGAGAAGGCTGTAGAGACACAGAACATGAGAAAGGGATAGAAAAGAAATGAAGAGAAAGGATGGGCAGTAAAAGTCCGGAGATATGTAGATAAATAAGTTTACGGCATTCCAAGAGGAAATAATTTCTAGTAAAATTAGTTTTCGCATGCTTAACATGTCCGTTTCACAGACAGAATTTTTAAGCCCATCCATTTGTGTTAAATTGATATTTAGCTTAATTGATTGTTTTTGTTGTTCATCTCTGCCTTAATTACACATGACATTTGGCATTGTTAATTCGTTGGGATAATGTGATAGAAAAATTGAAGGGAACCGGGAACAGGAAGTGAAGCAGATACGCGTTCGTGATTTTCAGGAATTCCTAGTGTTAGCCTAAACCTAGTTTGGTTTATGAGTTTCCAGTCTGTCGACTGTAGAAAGCGACTGATAATGTAAAATAATGCTTCATAATCGTGTGAAGCATATCGTTTCTTCCCTTCTTCATCTCTCGTCGTTCTCTGACTCATCCATAACCTGAATTGATAATCGAAATTCGATAGCTCTTAATATTATGGAAAATTTTGCATTTCAAAATTTGTACAATGTCGGAGTGTTTTTTTTCCTTTTCTTTTTTTATTTTTTGTGTCAGGCTTTACACTCAAAAGTGTGGAATGAGAAAATTCTTAGTCATTGCTAATGACACTCTCCCGTTCGTTCGATAAAATTTTCTCATTTATGATCACCAGGAGGATGGAAAACGAGGAGAATAAATGGATTTTATGTGACGTTGAAAATCGTTTAGATCTGCCAAACTCGAGATATAATTTAATGAAAATTCTAGACAATGACACCATGAATAATATTTTTCGTGATCATTGAGAGAATCACGAGCAAGAATTGAGGACAATCTTTGTAAAAAAATATGAAAAAAGTATTGAAAAGTTTCCTGTGGTACTCAACGCTATTTAAAATGGATCATGAAGCGATTTCATATTTTTAGACGACGAAAAAATTACAATCTGATAGTTTATTCATTCAAAGTTGAGTATGAAAAATGTTTGTGATGAAAACTATCTGACGAAATTGCTAACGATAAGTTTTCATAATAATTTGAAATTCCAAAAGCCAATTTAGTTTCTACTTTGTTCTCGACTTGATATTAAAAACGTTTCAAGCAGAAATCGTGATGTTTGCTTTCAAATATGAGTTCTCTACGTGAATTTGTTACATTTTAATACAAAGAAATCTCTCAACGATTTTATTTACTTTCTGTCAATTCTCAAATATTTTTCTATTTCCGACTTTTTTCATGTCACAAATTTGCGTTTCTGGGTCTTTCCATTCAACTCATTAATTAAAAAGTTCTTACTTGCTGAAACTCTTCCTTCTCGTTTAAAATGCATCATGACACAAATTTGATTTTAAAGTTTTCAATTCACTCAAATTGACGTCGACAACGTCGATTCAATTAAATCTTTGAGTGGCTTTTTAATTCAATTCTGAATTTCCATCGACTGTTTATCCACGAACTGCTTTCAACACCTGTTCACTTCGGTTCTCAATTAATTCAATGAATTAAAAATAAAATTATCGCAATCTCTCCACCGTTAATCTTATGATAGTCGAGTAATAGTAAATTAATTTAAAGTGAAGGAAAAAAGTTTGTCGTTCGCTATTGACCATGTTCTCGTCGTGTACTAGAAGCAAGGAAATAAATGGTGGAACTTAAGGAAACACTTGAACACGAAGAGATAAATTCACTTTACATTCCCATTGCCACTTTAGGACCACTCGTAAAAACATAAACTTTCCCATGAAGCTTAAAGCTTGAAATACTTGTCTGGAACTTCAAAAAATTTAATCATGTTGTAATTGTAGAAATGAGAAACTTTACAATATAAAGAAGCTTTCATTTGACAGAAGATGAAGTCATCTAGAATGTCATGTTCTGTCTGATAGCAGCGAGTAGAATAAAAAATGTTTCATTGAGAAATTATTTCGAAAGTTTCTTTGTTTAATGACAAAATACATTTCGTTATGCTTTGAAATTTCATTTTGTAAATGTATTCACTCTGCTAGAAACTTTTTATTGGATTGCAATCATTATACGGATGTTTTGTAAAAGAATCATGTTCTGACCGAAAGGAAATAAAAAAACAATTAATTTAAAGCTTTAGTTTTGGAGCTAAGATTGAAACCTTTTTATGACGTCGATAAAATTGAAAAGTTCAAGAAGTTCTTGACCTGCTTTCATTGGCTATGATTCAAGTAGGAGACAAAAATGTAATTGTTGAAGATTTTCATGTTTCGATCTGATGTTATCCCACGAACACCATAAAAATCCTTTCTTAATAGAAAAACCAACATGAGGCAAAAGAAACAACACATATTAGACATAAATCAAGGAAAGAGTTCATGACAAGTTCCTTGCTCTACAAAATTGAATTTTATTTGATAAGAAAACAATGAGAGTGAAGACTTTTGTGAGCTTTCGAAAGGAAATTTAATTTTATTAAATACTGTCGTCGTTTAACATTTCGCTTTTCCGACTTCTTTTTTATTATTTTCCTTTCACTTGCTTCTAGCGTGGAGATGCGTTGATATATTAAATTTGATAGCAATGCTCAGGAGGAAAAGAAGAAGAAAAGCGAGAAAAGAAAGAATCATATTAATGGTTTCTATTCTATCCATGTTGACATGTTACATAAACTCTCGAATAAAGAAAATTGTCTCATTCTTTTTCTTCACACCCTTTACTCATGCAATGAAAGATAAAGAAGGAAATTTTTCTCGTGGCACTCATTTAGATGAAATACAACTGTAAGAAGCCAGCCATGACGTTACTGTCGTAGCGAGGAAAATCGTCGAGGCAAAAACTAACAATCACTTCTATTGAGCCATGAAGTAAATGATATTGGATCTGAACTTCGCGATTTTACTTTCTTTATCGCGTATAACAATGAAAAAGAAAATTTTCTAAACTCAAATAACAAACTCAGATTGATGATCAAATAAAAATAAATCATTTCTATTCAACCTGAAATGAAATGACGAAGAGAATGAGAACAAGAAGAAAGCATGAGTAGCAGATGAAAAAATGAAAGAAAAAAAAACAAATCCGAGCAAGCGACTTTTCTTTTTCTATTTTATTTTATTTTTCATTTTTTTTGACTCAAATAAAATTTATGGTTTTCAGTTTAAGTTTAAGACGACAACGACGAAGAAGATTAATTACAACAACAATTGCGATGAACTTAAAAGGAGGAAAAACTGCATGACAGCGCACGAGACGTCGACGTCGAGAAGAATCAGCGAGAAAAACGAATCTTCGACTTATTTTCCTTCACTCTTATCTTTTTCCCCTTTTTGAAAGTCTTTGAAGATTAATCGGAGTCGTTGAGTGACACAAACGTCTTTCTCTTGATCCCTCACATGCAATAAACATCTGTGAACTGAAAACATTTTAAAAAATTGTATTAAAGTCAACTTGAAGTCATTTAAAAAGCACTTAACATCAATGATGATATCCTTGGTGAATCCCAAACGAAAACGACATGAAAGGACGAAAAGTTTATTCTAAGAAATTTCTGGAAAGTAGATAAGGGAAGAAAAGCTTCATTGAAGTGGATTCATAAATAATTTTTTGAGTTAATTAAGACTTTGAATGCCGGAAGCCAAATAATTAAGTAAACTATGGTGTCCTTGGAAAACATGATGAAAATTGGTTGGAAATTCGACAATCTTCGTCATTGCTCTAAGTTATGACGCGTTCATCATGCGAAAAGGAAATTTAAGAAAAATCTTTCATTTATTAAGATTCCCGAGAGCTTTTGTTGTTGTTCTTTTTCTTTGGATAATTCCAGCATGTGAATACTTACAACAAGCTTTTGTAATTTGTTGAATTTCATGAATAGACTTGAAACTCGTAATCTAAATTTAATGCGATCTGATAATATTCGGGAAGAAAATAAATTTCTTAGATAGATTAAACTTATTTAATTCTTATTCATCTTCTACCGCCTACTACAAAAGCTAAAATGCTGTAAAGCATTTCAGTGGAAACGAGTAAATATTATTACTGCAATAAATGTATCGAATTCATCTGAAAGCATTCATATATCAAGAGCTTATGACTCATTGAAAACCGTAAATATCATTTTATTGCCATATTATTCACTTTATGCTGTCGAGCTCAATTCAAAAGCTGCTATGAATATCACTGATAATTCTTTCGTGATAAAACTTTTATGTTTTTTATTTCTGCCATGACAAACAAAAAAAAGAGCTTCTGACAGTTTTTTCCTTCTCTACTAGGCATAAAACAAACAATAGAAACAATTTGAAAATTAAACAACTGAAGTGTGAGAATTGTTATCAAACGAAGCAATAATAATGAATTTTAGAAATTTTATAGCTTTTTTTATGAACTTTTTTTTTGAATCATACTTATCATAATTATGTTATCTTCCATATAAAAAGTTTTTTACTAAAGTTTGAAAGAAATCTCATTAACTTTGTTTACTTTCTCCATTAAATTAAACGTTACATGATGCTGCAATTGAAAAAATAAGAAGGAACTTAAGCGTCTTAAATATCTCAAATTGCTCCACAGAAAACGAAGAAAATAAATTGCTGGGAAAATCTTTTTCCATTCTTAGTTTGACGTCCAGATGTCGATTGAAGGATTTTATTGACAAATGATGAAGAATTGCTAGCAAAGTTATCGAATGAATTAAGCTCCTCGATAGTTTTCCAATAAACTATTTAAGTTCTCCATTTCTAATAACAAATTGTAGCATTCTTGAAAACCATAACAAGCAATCTCATGTAGTGAGATAACAATCACTACCGATGTAAATATTTGCAGAGAACGTGAAAAAGTTTTATTTCAACCTTCGAAATTCGATGAGAAAACTTTTCTAATAAGAAAAATTGACATTGATACCTTACTTAAACTCAGTATTGATTCAGCTGCTGCTGCTACTGTTTGAACTTAACTCATTCGATAGAAAAATGTTCTTCATGTGATTTTACGAAAGAGTTGAAAAAAAAAGTGACAGACTTCTTCGCTTTTCTCACCTGTCAACAAAATTTGATTGAAATTGAAATTCGCTGTTCTTGCTTATCATGTTAAGACAAGTGTTTTTGACACATTTTGAGAGACTGCTTATGAAATATTTAAAGGAGGATTGAAAGAAGATCTTAAAGGTAAATGACTTAATCAACGAAAAATGTTGTAAATTGATAAATTTTTAATCAACAACCCACCCCAAGACCTACTGCTTTGCGCACCTGCTATCGTTAATCTATTTATCAAATTATTATAAAACTTTATCAATTTTTATCAAATTAAATTAAAGATCCAAAAATTGATATGATAATTTTATATTTTAAACAACTCTTCCGATTTTATTTCATTCACAATCAGTCGAGTCGTGAAAGTGTAAAGATTGAAAAAAATGAAGAATTTTTTTCGATTGTTGATCTTTGCTTTTGTTTTATCAGCGGTGACGGTATCAGGAAATGAAAGATTTTTTAAGTCACTCTATGACATTAGTCCAAACGATTTCTACGAGAAAGTAATCGAGGCGACAAATGAATTAGCTAATAGAACAGCTTATGAGGCGGCACTTGCTTCATCTAATCCATATGAAGTGGACGAAGGAATTTTGAATTTTCGATGTTTGGCTTCAATAGCAATCGCATTTTTCACGGTATTAAATAACACAGAATTGTGGGCAGTTGAAATTGTTGACTCATGGTCAAAGATACAAAGTGGAATTCTTATGGGAAATCTCTTGAACATGGGACATTACGATCAATGTCTTCGTGTTAATCACAGTTTATTAGACTTCGACCAGGATTTACCTGTAGAATTGGATTTAACATTCTACGAAGGTGAGTTGTGTAGTGTAAGAAATCTTCTGAAACAAACTTAAGACATCTTGTGAATTTTAGGAATGCATTGTGTTGTGAGAATTGCTTTTCCAATTCCTGATAGCATTGAATACCCTCCTGAAGTGTGAGTATTCCTGAAACTGAATCATCTACATTGTATTTTCCCATGAATTGAATTAACTAATAATTCTTATCTTATCTCTTGCAATCTTAATTCATGTTTAGTGAAGACCTCATAAACTCGCTTGGACTTGGTCTTGATTTCTCAATGTGTGTGCCGAAAGTATGTCCAATTGGAACTTTCAAAACTCTAGCGGAGTTCATCTTTGGAGATCTTATAGGTTTACCACTAATTAACCGAACAGTTGAGGAACAAGCGCTAATGTGTCACTCAACTGAATCAACTCCATTAAGTTGGCTAGAAATTGGCGCTATGTAAGAATATTTTTAAATCTATTTCCTAACATTTATCTTATCAATTAATGCAGCGTTCTTGTGAGTGTACTTGCCGGTCTTGTGGTGTTGAGCACAGCTTATGATCTAATTTGTCGAGTATTGAACATTGATCGGAACCGACTGCTTCAATCTTATTCTGCGTACACAAATGGCCGAGCATTGTTCTCGATGAGAACGAATAAAGAACACATCAGATGTCTTTATGGGATAAGATGTTTGAGCCTTATTTGGTTGTTGATGGGCTATCGATATTACTTGACAATGTTAGTCTTTCCTATTAATGCTGTCGATTTCGTCACAGTTGTAAGTAAATCCAATACATAAATAGATTAATGTCTGCTTAGAAAATGTTATCAGTTTGCAGATAGTGCTTTCTCAACAATCGTTTTCACCTCGCAACTTGGAATTGACACATTGCTACTTGTAACTGCAACTGTTCTTGCTTATACGTTCTACAACCAAATGCAACGGACAGGTCGTTTCAGTGTTCTTGGACTGTACCTTCATTGGTATTTGAGAGTCGCTCCAATATTGGCTGTATCGATATTTCTCTTTCTGACATTAGTTCAACGTCTTGGCGAAGGTCCTTACCACACATCAATCATGCAAAGTCAAGTGCCACAATGTGAAGAATATTGGTGGAGTGCTTTACTCTTTGTTCAAAATTATGTCAATCCCACGCAAATGGTGAGAAAATCTTTTTATATTTAAAGACATGCAGTTAATTAACTCTCTTCTTAGTGTCTTATCCACACTTATTATCTTTCAATTGAAATGCAATTAATTTGGGCATCGCCATTACTGCTGTTTCCTTTATACTTCTGGCGTAAATGGGTTGTCTGGGTTGCGCCAGCTCTTGTGTTATTAACAATCTTTTACACTAACATCGTTGCTTTTTGGTTTGATTTTCGAGCTTTCATCGTGCTAAATCCATTAGACAAGTTGGCAGATTTTCTCCGTCTCGTTTACTTCCCAACACATGCAAGAATGGGACCGTTTTTGATTGGAATCAGTTTGGGATATTTTCTGGGAAAAATGGAGAAACGAAAGATTAAAATGTATCGAGTGAGTATCTTTTATTGAATTTAAATTAACTTTCATTATTTTTGTTTATCTTTACAGACAGTGGAAGTTCTTTTATGGCTACTTGCAATTTCAATAGCTTTTCTGGTTGTTTTCATTCATCATCCATTTCAACAATTTGTCGACAATTTTTCAACATCGTTCGGCAATCAAACCTATCTGGCTTTCCACAGAAATGTTTTTGCAGTTTGTATTGCTTGGATTATCTTTGCTTGTCATAATGGATCAGGTTATTTCGTCAATTGGATACTTTCGAGACCGATATGGAAGCCATTGTTCCGAATGGGTCTTGTCTTCTACATCACACATCTGGGATTGATAATTGGAGCAGTTGCGTCACTTAAAGCGCCAACTTATTTCGGAAATTCAGAAGTTCTCAGCAATGTGACGTCTGATTTTGTAGGTGCATTTATTGTTGCTACAGTTGCTTATTTAGCTGTTCAAGCTCCCATACTTCGAATTGAAAGATGTTTCTACAGTTTGTTTGACGATGCAAATCCTGAACGTGGCAACGAGAATGAATATGAGAAAGCGAAGTGGTATAAATCGTTTATTTAAAGATTTTCGTCTTAACAAACTTTATGAAGTTGCGAAGCTGCATACATTAATTATAATTATGCTACAATTTTAAGTTTATTATAAACATTCAACAATAGTTAAATAAATTTTAGTTGTTTTTAAAATTAAATAAAACTTTTGAGTTGATTATTTAATAAAAGTTGCTTAACTTTCATTTTTAATCACTTTTACAAGTTCATTCTGCTATTCACAACCATAGCTGTCTCGAAGAGAAGGTTTTACTATGAATTTTTAATCCCAACATGCAAGATAATCGAAATAATTTACATAAATATTTTCCAATCGTTCTAATATTTTCTTCGGTCAGAAATTTTCTCAATACTTAGCTTGGAAAACCATAAATTACGATGTACACAAAACGTTTTAAAATGTTCAATATTTAAATTATTTCAAAAAATATTCCTAAAACTCTCATAAGCCATTTAAAGTGAATATAAGGAATTCACGTCGATATGCCAGAAGCTTGTCCATCACTGCCAATCCTAAATCTTACTCTGATCCATCCCAAGAATATGTCAGCTTCTTTTTCTTCATATTTCTACGAAATTGTTCCAAAGTCCCATTTAGAAAGGCAACCAACTTGTTGAATTGCGGAAGGCAGTGGAAGAAAACATCGAATAATAACGAAAATATTTTGATGTTTTTGTAGTCTTACGTTACGCTGTAGACAAAGAACTTAAAGTTGTCATCGTATTCATTACTCACTGTGCTTATTATTATCATAACAAGAAAAAGTAGAAATGTCAAAAGTAATTTACAATGTTCTTTCTCTTAATTTTGTGCGGTTCTTCTGCTTTTGATTGTATTTTTATTACTCGCTTTAAAAAACATCGAGCCAGATGAAACTGCTTGAATTGAAAAACTTTTCCAGCTTAAATATTATATTTGAACTCATTTTATTGTGCATCCAATGCATGTCGGAATTATTTACTTCTGTTCGTAACAGTCTGTGTAAGTGTAACAAATATCCAGTGACATAAAAAAATTCAACTTCCATTTGAAACTGCAGTGAATAATCGAAATTTGTTAGAACTTTTGACGCCAAATTGTGCGACGGCAACCAGCGAATATTTAAAATTCATCGTTATGGAAGCGAACGACTTATGTCGTTAAATATAATTAAAAAAAATTCTATTAATGCTGACGATAAAAATTATTTGCTTTTATTACAAATGGAAAAAAAAGAACTTTTAAAGAATTAACGATAGATGCGAACACCAAATCAAATATTGACTTTTATTTTCATGACTTTATTGAGAACGACAAGCAAAGCAAATTCCATTTTACGATCGAACAAAAACTTCTGCATTTATCCGCAAATTACGTAAGTAGAGAAAGTTTTTGAGGAGAAGAAAATGGAAAAAGTCAACAAGATAAGGAAATATTTTACATTTTAATGCAAATAAAAGAAATAAATTGTCTTGGCTATTACTAAAGGAGGCAAATCAAAGGACATTCATCTCCATTGTTTGGTGGTTCGCAAGATGTTGGCGAAGGGATTTGGGCAATGATTGATGAACTACGAAAGTTTAACGTTGATTCTTGAGATTATCATAATGTTAATAATAAATCAAGCTTTTACTCTTTTTCTCTTTATTCATGTCTAAAAGCAGCTTAAACCTTTAAGTTTCCGGTAAACTATTCCGATGCTTTTAAGCAATTCCAACAATTCTTCATTTCATAGCTTCGAAAAGCTTTCATGCTGAAGAAAGCGAAGAAAATCATTCTCATGAGTCGCTCGTTGAATAACATTTATGAACCTATAAAAAGTTTATTCAGCTGCTACTCGAAACAATACCAAAAGTACACCAAAAGTATTCTGACTTGATTGAGGTTTGTCTTTGAATTGAAAATTCATATTATTCATCTCACTTTTACTCATCACATAGTCTTGATGGCATTTGTAGTTTGTCTATCCAACATATGCGTGCTTTGATTTATGAATACGCTGAAGACTTCAAGCCAACATCTTTTAAGTGATCATAATCGTATGGAATATGAAGAAAAACAAGAGAATTAATGTTGTAGTCGAAATTAGGGTCAATAGAAAGACCATCCTGTTGAGTAGTTATTTTTATGTTAATGCTAGAGATAATATCAAATCCTTTTCGCCCACACAAATCTAATGCTCGATGAACAAAATGTTTATTCACCGTCGATTTGTGTGATGTTTTTCTACCCTCGATATTTATTGTCTGTTTCATGACTAAACAAGATGGATGAATATGGATTCATGTTGATAAGCTTGATAAACTTCCTTCAACATCTTTCACATGGTTGAGGTGAAGAGCGTCGCTTAGTAACTCGTACAAAATTTTTCACAGTTTTTAACTTTATAAAAAACATCAAGAATTCCCATTTACCTAGAAATGTTTCTTGAATGCTGTTGAAACCTAAAAACTGTGAAAAATTTATAATAAAACCAGAAGGTAAGCGTTGGAAAGAAAGGTGCATGAATGATTTTTTTACTGTTGATGATTAATGAATTGAAAATTTAAGCCAAAGCTTTTTACACATTTTCAATAAATCAAAGTCTTATTTACCTCCACTTTTCCATGCTGCTTTCAACTTCCTTAAATCTTTCACCATTTTTTCAATTGATGACTTCATCTGTTCAATTTGTAAACAATTTTTCATCTTCCAAGTCAAGTTGAGGAAACAATATGACTTTGGTATGAAAAGTGTGACGCCAAGTGTTGCGATTAAATCAAAAGTTAATAGCATAGCTTTTTGTTGTAACATAAATTCATAAATTGAGTTAATTATGACGGCATAATAAATCCGTTCAGTGAATCGCTCTCAACGGAACGAATGAAATTGCCATTTTTGTGTTGAAGAACAAGACAATATGCGAAACAATATGGAACCATTACCGTTGAGCTTCCATTATCATCTTATATCATTACGTATGATGCTTGAACTAAGCTAAAACATTCCATTCACAAAAGCTCCTTGAAAATACTTTTCTTCTCCTTTTTTTCTGATTTCGAAATTTTTCTTCTGTAAAAATTTTATTTGTCGTCATTTTCGTCACATCATGCTGTAAAATTTTTATCAAACTTTCTTTATATGCCATCTGAAACCCCATTGAATGAAAATAAAACAAACACGTAGAATGAGAAGGCAAAAGCAAAGGCAAAGGCAAAGATATTCACTCAACTTGAATACACGTTCGTGTTTGAGAAAAAATTTCTTCGTCTTCGTTCTGATTCTCAATTTCAGTGGAAATATTTTAAATTTTTAATGTCAAATCCACATTTGCAAGAATCTCTCAAAAGTATATTTTAAAAGGCGAAGAAATGATTTTGCGACATTTTTCTTTTTCATTTTGAATTTTTCGAGTCCCTAAGCTCAAAGCTTTTTGTATATTTTTGTACATAAGTTCATACACATATGTAAGGCAACAATGACGTGAAATACATAAGTTCACGAGTAGAACAAATAAATTGGAAATTTTCAGCTCGGGCTAGTTTCATGCATCATTATCATTCAAGCCTTTTTTTGGGATAATAATTTTCCGAATGTTCCACACGAGTTATTCCCAAAAGGAAGTCATTAGCACTTTCCATCCTGCCACTGAACTTAAAGATTTCCTATCAACTCACATACATAATTCTTGCACATACATACATAGATGTTTATATGATTTATTCCTATTCACTTATGTACATGATACGGAGCATTAACATACATCTCTAGATACTTACTTATATTTATAAATATTCCATCATGCAAGATTCAAGGAAAAAAAAGGGAGAAAAATAAGAAAAGAATTGTGACTTCAATTTGAATTTATTCAAACGCAAAGTTACTCACTCAAGAAGCCCTTTAAAGTAAATACTTTTCAAAGGAATTATACAACTCCTCTGTGATTTATCCCAAACATAACTCCCACCCTTCTTCTCCTTTCATTTCAAGTGTGAAAACATTTTGTTTTGAGATTTTTCTTTGCGCGAGATTTTCGTTCCAATGTCGTCTTTAAAGGAAATTTTATGCTGCGAAATTGTCACATGATTTTGGGTGTGAATGGGCGGATTGCTTATTTGAAGCTGTTATTTTTAATGAGCCCATTGGTATACAGTCATTCGCCTCATCAGAAATTCACCGCTTTTTTTCCGGAGAATGTTTTTGCTTCTCCTTTAAAAAGCATTTCTCAGCTATTTGTGATACAAATTGGATTTGAAATGGAATTCATTTCTCGTCGTTTTCATTTTCCTTTCGTTTTTTTTTTGCTTTTTCCTCTCATCGTCTCGACGCGCTTAATACTTTTGTGTGAAGCGTCTTAGCTAAGACGAAATTCGTTTTCTTCCTTGTTATCGCTTGCTATGATTGAAATTAATGTTTTTCCATGAAAATAAACGAGAGAGAAGCGGATCGTGAAATAAATTTGGCGATGATTTGGTTGGTTAATGTTATTGCCTCTTTCACTGCATTAATCCGAATATGGTCAGAGAATTGAAGGGGAGAAAAGTTCGATAAAGAAAAGCTTTCAGATTACATTTTCAGAAAGAAAACCTTCATCATGAACATTTACAAATCCAGAAGCATTCTTTGTATCGCAACATTCCTAGGTTGAAAAGCCCCAAGATATTGGTTGAATGCTCTTCGTAACCAGAGAAGAAAAAAATCACTCTGAGATCAATTTGAATGTTATCGCAAGAATTTCAACTCACCGCAGTATGAAACCGAAAAAATTTAATATGTCGGATCGAAGGGTTTTCTTCCTTTCATTTCTTACTTACATATCGGATATTACGATTGTTGGATTCTTTTCATGATTTGGGAAATTTAAAAACAAATTTTAGGAGCCATGATTGTAAACTTTTGTGGATATGCGAGCGACAACGAGCAGTAATGGAGGGCTGAGAATAAAGAAAAAAAATTTTTTTTTGCAAACTTTTTTCACCCTCTTTTGGTGAAGTAAAAAAAGAAGATGGAAAAAAGAAAAACCTCGCAACTAATTTTATATGAGCTCGCTAGATGTGATTTGACAGAAACTTCTTAAGAACTAAAAGTTTCTTTGGCTCTAGTCGAACCCTCCCTTAGCTTATGCCACAACTTAACTTACCCAAGTTTTATTGTTTTTTTTTTTTTTTTTTTCTTCTTTCTTTGTCTCTAACTTTTGACTTCCATTGATAAAAGTTTTCATCTACACGGAACTTTAACTTTCATTTCTTTTTCTCTTTGCTTTCTTTTTTCACTTTTGCGACAGTTTGTGGAATAAATTTCCATAAAATATTCCATTATTGAACATAATTCCTAATGAAATCGCTTCTTTAACCTTCCACGATGTCTAAGCTGTGACTAAATATTCAGAAGAAATGATGTCATGCACGATTGAAATCTTAAGCCGCGTAAAATTAAATGATGCATCTTGAGTGTCTTGCTTTCATTACTTAATTTTTAATGTTAAAAAAGTCAGAAAAATGCGTGCGAACGTGAGACATTTAATGATTTTTTCTTTAATGGCAGTTTGGTCCGAAAATAAGCTGATTACATTGGAAAGTAGAACAATGGCTTTGTGGCTTTTGTTCATGAAACAAATTGACATTACCAAGGTTACATTTCGTTCACCCATCTTTATTAAATCACCAAAAATTTGTTAACTAGCAAATTGCAAAAAACTTTGAACGTCAACAGAGAAATGATTTTGTTGGTTGTTTACTTCAAAACCGGAAGAAATTTCTTACATTGAACCTTTTTTTTTTCACTTCCTCCGTCGCTGAGAAGAACTTTCCATCTATTCAATTCAAAGGTCGTCCCCTAGCCTCTCGTACATTAAATCAGATTAGATAAAGTGGGTTAGTGAAGTCTACATGAAAGAAACATTTCCCCGTATGTGCAAGAATGAATGAAAAAAAAGCAGAAATGTAGCAAGTAATGACTCATCGTCACACCATTAAAAAAAAGGGAATCCATCAGAGAATAATAAATTTAATGAAAGCTTCTGTTCTCTTGACAGATTCACTGGCTGTAGATGGAAATCAGGGAACTTAATAAATTTTTCATTTACAACCTAAAACTAGATTTTTGAGATATTTTTAATAAAACTTTTTTTTTTTGTGAGAGTGAGTGAAGAATGTTTGCCACAACAATCATAAATTATTCATGCGCGACTCATCTCAACTCTGGTGGACTGGAAATTTCTGACGTCCGGTAGGAAAGATTGTAAATAAGTTTAACGGAACCACTTTGAATTGCACAAAATTTTTGTTTTTTTATGTTTGAAACATTCCACAAAATAATTCTTTTGAAGCTCATACCATGGCGCTTCTTTTATTTCCTGATCATGAAAGTTTGATGATAAAATTTTCGACAATGAAAATGCGATTAAGAACAATGACAAAATTTTGATAATGGAAGAAAGAAAAAGTATTTGAAACGAGAAGAAGACTTAGAAAAGGAGTATGAGGGCGTGAGGGAAAGAGAAATGTTTTGTTAAATTAAGAGACAAGTTTGATAATTAAATTTAAGACAAGCATCGAGCGTGATGAGCATTCTTCAAGCGAGAGAAGTAGACGAACTGTGCAATCAGGATGATGATTGTTTGGAACTCATTGTTCAGTGCTTAAGTAAAATTGATTCGTCAGTTAAAGCCGCTCGCTTTCTTCTGCGATGTCTTTTATTGTTGGGGAATTAACTACCTGGGTAGGTACATTTCCAACGAAATCTTTCATAAATTTATGTAGAATCTCATTATGGCTTCATTATAATTAGTTTTTAAGGATTCAAGACCTGAAAGTTTCTGCGCAACCATGAAGAATTCTTTGCCTTTCCTTTTCCCTTTTCCGTTGAAATTTTATTAATCTTGACTCAAGAAATTTGATTCAATCATAATTCCGTAAGAAATCTAAATTTCCCAGACTTATTTCTAATCCTTAATAATTTGCAAACATACGCTCAAAGCTTTACCTTTTCCAAATTGAAAAATGAATTTAACACAAGAAAAAAACCAAGCGGAAAATTTTGTGAGGAAAACCTTTTAAGATGCTTCGAAGATCAAAAGATTTTCGAGTAATTAAAAGAGATGGGTCCGTTGGAAACAGAAAAATATGAATGTTGAAATGTTGAACGTTTGAAGACAAAGTTTTGTCGAAAAACAAGGAAAAGATAAGATTTTTCAAAAATGATATGAAAATAAATCAGCTTGACATGACAGAAGGAATCAAAGCAAAGTTCAAGAGACAAATCATTCCAATTCGTAGTGAAGAAAGTTTATACTCATTTATTTTCCTTTCACGAATGAGTTTTGTTTTTAACATTCATTCATTCATTCATTCTGAAGCTGAATCCACAGCAGGAAGAATGAGAACAATTGTTTGATTTGTGACGCGAGAGATTTAAGAGATTTTCATGATTTTCGATGATTTATCGCGTTCACGGTTCGTATAGTAGCGTATTTGTCGAAAAGCTTATCATTTTTTCTGCTCAATTTTTCTTCTTTTCTCGAGCAAAGAATTCTCTTCTTGTTCTTGCTAAGTTTTAAATATTTTAGAACTTTCGTTTGCGTTTCAAAGCTTTAGATGAAAATTCTACAAACAAGCCTGCAAAGCAATAACAAAGATGGTTGTTCATCAACATCAACATCACTTCCCCACACTCGACATTTATGTATCTAATAAATGTGATGACTTAAAGCTCATTTCCCGTTTTATTATCTTATGTTTGCACAACTTAATGAAATTGACAAACATCTTATTTGATTTCAGTGTGGAAATCTCGATTTGGTGATATTAATACGATGTCGAAAAATATTTTCTTTTTTCTCTCAAATCTTGTTTACATTTTCATTTTGAAGAGAATCAAAATCAACCATTCTGTGATTTTTGTAAACACCAAACACGCTTGACTTGACACACATAAGTATGAAAGTTGTGAAATGAGAACACAAAGTTTCAAATAAATTAAATGTAATCAAAGTTCGATAATAGAATTCAACTTTCTGAACTACTTTGAGCTCCATTTAAACTGTCATAAAGCGCATTCACTGCTGTTGAATTGCTTCAAAACTTATTCTTTCTATAAAGTGAAAATCAGAAAATCACACAATTGCACTTCATTACCTCTCGACTTTCAATTTTCCACATTTAAGCATGGAAAAAGGAGAAAGGATCAAATTGAATTTAATCAACTTAATGTTTATAATTTAGAGAGGAAAGGAAAGAAAAATAAATGAAAAAAATGGAAACCTTCATCTTGCTTTTGCGGGAAACAACAATTAATGAAGTCACTTACTCATGGGTTTCGGACGAAAGCTGGCAAAACTTTTCCAAGGAATTCTTCTGGGAAAAGTTTAAAAAAAAATTACTTCTCAAATTCCTTTCATACTTTGACGCTTATAATAAATGCAGCCTTGACTGAAATTGGAAGACGAAGGAGATGTAGAAAAAGCAAATATCTTCTTTAAAGAATGTCTTGAATCTTGACTAGATTTCTTATTTGAAATGAAACTTTTTCTCCTCGATTTCCGCTTCATTTGGCTTGAGGAAACAATTAAGAAGCTGTTTTCCATCGCAAGACGACAAGACGGCAAGACGAATGAAAATTATCATCACGCTTGGTGGTCTTTATGGTGGCGGTGGATGCGGTTGGTATGGTGGGACGAAACATAAATTGAAAAGTAAAAGTGACGTCAGATGTCATATGTAAATTTTTGTTTGTTTATCATTTGAAAACAGCGTTGGAACTTTGCTTTTTGACTCATCCAAATGGAAGCAAATGATGTAATGTAGTGGAAAGTTGTCAATTATCCATTGAAGTGATTTTTGGTTTCATAAATCATGTCATATAACAATGTGCCGAGTATTGTGACCTGAAACACAACACAGAAAGTCGCAAATTGAGGGTGGAATAATGAATATCCAGGATTTGCTTTGTCACTTCGTTTCAGAATCGCGTAAGGGTGAATTTAAATATTTTTTTGTGTTTTACTGTTTTTGATACATAATTAAATTATGAGTTTACAAAAATTACGTGAAACGACGACAAGAAAATGAAATTTAAAATATTGAAAATTGTCCGTCATTCCTTTGCCAAATGTTAAAATTCTTTGAATTTTCTTCAAGCGTAAAACACGCTAAAATGGCTTGCATTCAAGTTGCTTCAATTTAGACTCCTAAACTCAATGTGCATATGGCAAATGATGTTCCCAAACTGTTACAGTTGACGTGGCATTGCAAACATGAACTAAATTTATTGTTTTACAAACAAAAATTCTGCCTTTGTCACTGAAAGTGGTGAAACTGATAAAATGTGCTGCAGGAAAACAAGGAAAATGTTATCGAACATTCTCATCTCTCGATATGATGTGTCAATTCCAGATGACAACAACCATAGTCTCCTTCGAAATGTCTTAACTCGGATCTTTTCCTTATGTTCTTATCTCTCTCTCTAACTTTCCATCTCTCTCTTTCTCTGTCGCTTCAAATGTCAACCAACTTGAAATAGAGCCAACATTAATTGTGCCAAACACTCGTCTCGTTCATCATCACTTGTAATCATTCCATTTCTTCTTCAGTATTATTTTCTCTTTATTTTTTCAATTCTTGATCCCATGAGAGTTATTCCGATTTAGATGAAAACCGATGGATTAAGTTTCATCGACTCATCATCGTCTGCTTCATCTTTCTATACGATACATGGAGAACATTTTGACTCATTGATTACGGGGGTTTTGTTGATTTTATGATGAAGGATTACTTACTTCCAACAATGACTACTAGATTCAATTAGCACCCAGGCTCACATGTTTACCAAAGTCAATTCACTTAACATGCTAATTGACATCCAATTAAATCAGGAAAATTATTTATAGGAGCTTCGAAATTGAATCAACCGAATGTATCTGGCTGGATATTTTAATTAGTCGCAGTTGTCAATTTCGAGACGAAGTCAACAACATCTCCCATCTGTCGATGTCAACGCTTCACATTCTCTTATTTTCGGTCGATTCAGCTTGTTTTGAGTTCATTATATTTTTTCCCAAAAGAAAGCGACGATTGTCAGCTGTAATGTGAACATGAAAGAGAAGGAAGAAAGCAAAAAAAAAATGTTTTGTGATGTAGGTCTGAATCTGATTTTATCATCTCTCATATCATTACCCTTGGAAAAGTCTTCGAAAGAAAAAGTTGCTGTTGGGATAACAACAAAAAGAAAACAAGAAGATAGAAGAAAAGACACAAGGAAAATATTCATTTGGTGTTTGGCCGTAAGCCAAAGACGGGAGATAAAGAAACGAGCAAAGATAGCAATAAATCAATCTTTCGAAAAGAATGAATCCCATGAATAAACTATGACTTTCCCATACGATTTCTTCAATATTGTTACCCCTAAAACAAAGACCTGGCAAAAGGTCGTAAGCAAGAAAACAAAACAAAAATTAAGAAATTCAAACCACAAATTTTTCCGCTTGTTAGAAGTTGATGAGAAAATTTCCATTCAAAGTGAACAAGACAAGATTAGACTTTAACTACGTTGTAGAAATTAACTTTGAAACTTCTTCTCCCTAAAACTTTGTTTTAATTTTGTTTCTCATTATAAAGAAAAACAACACAGAACTACTTAAACTGTTTAGACGGTTTAAAAGGTAACTTTGATCTTTGTTATGTGTACAAACGAACTTTTATATATAAAAATTTCTCCTTTGAAGTTGTTTCTTTATTTTGTTTTTTATTCTTTTTCATTCAGTTTTTCTTTTTCTTTAAGAAACTGAGAAGTTGTGGAAGGAGAAAACAAACTCAATTCTTTGATATCCGATACTTTATACCCATCAGCCATTTACACTTACATAAATAAAGAAGAATTTCTCTTAACGTTTGAGCGCGTCGTGCTCAAATTGCTATCAATAAACTCGATTTACATGTCTTTAAATAAGAAATCGAGTTCATTTTGAAGTCATAGAATGGTTTCGAGCGTTGTTTTTCACAGTTTTTTCATTCTATATGCTTAGCACACTTAAAATCCGAAAGAGAGCTTCGAACGATGTCGGATTTCAAGGGAAATTTTTATCAGAAAACGTTTAAAGTGTTTCGCTTCATCTTCAATACGTTGACAAATCAAAAAATTCATTCTACAAAGTATATCAAAATGGTCTCAAACTTTATGAAAATGATTTTAATAATGCATGTGGTTGTAGACCACAAACAGTTTAATTATTTCTCAAATATTTATTACCTTCAGCATTATAAATATTTGTGGTTTTAAACTGATAAGTAATGAAAAGAAAAATCTGCCCGATTGCGCAATTCCAAGCTTTTCCTGATAATATTGACATACAAAGCTATAAAGCTATTCGATTAACCTGAAAGCCTTTTCATGATGCACCTGAAATAAGCATGGAAGTAAATCAATAAAGATTCGACCAATTTGCAGCAATTGAGAAAACAAACTTACAGCTTTATGTTGGTCGATATAATCATGCACAAAAATCGAACACAAAAATTTTCCCAACCTGCAATTGTTCGATCGGGAGCGATTATTGAATTTGTGATAAGTTCGAAAGAGATTTCCTTTTTCTCGGGATTATGAAATGCTCGTTTTACATGGCAAACTATGTGGATTCGAATGCTCGAACAATGTGCTGGAAATGCATTGAACTCAAAAATGTTTTTATATCGGAAAGGAGAAAAGTCTTGTGCAGTAGCACATTTTCAATAAGGAAAATGCAATTTACCATTTCATTGTTATCGAAACGAGCTGGGATTTGTTGGGAAAATGTTTTCTTGCTTTTTATTATTATTTTTATTTTTGTATTTTTGTATTTTTGTATTTTTCTTTTCTTCCTTCACCCTCCAATTGAAAGATAAAATAAAATTAAATTGTGTTGAATATTCAATTCAAAAGTGTAACTAAGAGTGAGTGAGAACATTTTACTTGGCATGAGATATTTTCTTTCTTCGAGCGTTTCAAATGATTCCCAAAGGTGCTTCTTATATTTGAAATGTTCTTTCCTCGTTCGTTTCCTTTTCATAAAATTTACGTACAATTTATATATGTGTCGGCACCAAGCTCATGTTAGCCTCATTGCAATTTCCCGTTGTAGCAGTGTATTTGAAAACAAAGAAACAAAAGTTTCACAAAAGTTAAATTGTTTTCAATAAATATTCCATTATGCAAAAAGCAACGTAGACTCTCATTCTATACACTCCATGTGCATACTTTGATAGGAAGAAAAAATATTCTCATGCACGTGTAATGTAAAGATAGAAGTTAGAGAAGGATGTAAAACACAAAACTTTCTCGCTTCAATTCCCTGCTGATATACCAATTCAAAGTTGAGATCAATAATGCCTTAATAAGACGTTATATCAAATTTAAGTAGGAAATTCAATTTTGTGGAGGAGGCGACTGTCGAAAGTGATTTGAAAATTTTGGAGACAGATGAACGATTATTGATGACATGGGTTGGAATCGTTCAAAGCTTTCGATTTTTCTTGAAATGAACAGACTCTGAATATGTGTCTGTGCATGTTTAACAGTCTATCGCTTATAAAACATGACTATCAATGAATTAAACATTCAAGTGCGCTCTCACAACACTACCTATAATTAAATTCAATTGGAATGTAAACATTCTCTTGATAATTAAGTGACGATAAATTTGCACACTTGAATTTGATATTCTTGAGAGGGAAGCTCAATTGACTCTTTAGTGTTCAATTATCTACTTACAAAACATTTCTCTTGTTGATTCAAACGATTAATAAATAATTTAATATCTTAGTTCAAAGAAAATTTAACGCTATTTAACAAAAGTGAATGTGGAATGAGAGGAAAGTAATGAAATTAAGAAGTGAAAAATTTTATTTTACGTGTAAGCTCTCAAGTAGCTCTCTGCTTTTTAAATAATTTAATTTATTTAACAGCAGATCTTATAGTTAAGAATGCTTTCAAAGACGCTTAAATTGACCGGATGAATAAGTTTCATTTTTACGAAGGTTGAATTGAATTAAGCAGAAGTTTCAAATAGGAAAATTCTTTTGAAATGCTCATGGGATTTTCGAAATTCTTTCTTTTTATTCTCGACTGGAATCTTGAAAGTACCAATTGAACGAGAAACATCTCCAAACATTGATTCTTATATAAGGCGTATCAAGTCAAGGTGGAGAAAAGAGAAGGAAAATGACTTTAGTTGAGGGAAGGAATCAACAGAACACAATAAAAAAAAAGTATCAAAACCCGTAGGCTAACCCAACGCTATTAATAGTAGATAAGAAACTTTTCCTTTCTTCATATTGATTTGCGAACAAAGAGTATCACGAAACATCTCATAAATGGAATTTGAGATTTTATAACTTTGAGTGTTGTCGGTTCGGGCCCGCTGAGCATTAGAAATCCTTCGAAAATTTTCACGATAAAATAAAGAAAGGAAAAAAGAGGGAAAGAGTTGGATATCGAAGAAATGTGTATCAATAACAATCTTCCAACGAATACATTTCGATTACGACGATGTTTCTTTATTGGGTTTCTTAAGTTAATCTTTTATATCATTTTCAATTTCCGTTTTCTTCATATCGCATCTCAATGTCTTTTTATGTGGCAGAATTTATACTTTTTTATTTATATCCGTTTGATGAAGCAAATGATATTTGAGGAAATGTTTTATTGCTTTCTGACTTTTTTTCTCCCTCATTCTAAGCGATGATTTTTTGATTTTTTTTTTTTGATTTCATGGGTCGCTGACATGTTATGTCGCAATCATAAAACTGTTTGATATTTTATTACTTTAAAGCCGCACAAAATATTACGAGACCCTTCAGAAAAGATTAATATTGATATTAAATCTTACACACACTCAATCATAATCTAATACAATATATTTATGTTAAATCATAAAACAATGGCTTTTCATTGTATCAACGAACCTTGAGAAAGGAAGAAGAAAAATAAATAAAGAAAGCTTCAAGTTCAATTTATTTTTCTTGAGTAAAAGGAAAACTTTAAGATTGATCGATTTCATTTTGCTGTGATAATTCATGCGAGCTCAACACTCATTAACTTGTGTCTTGTAGAATTTCCTACGTATCTTAAGCATTGAAACTTTCTGTAATATTAATATGTGAGCGATGATTTATGAGCCCAGAGGAAGGCGTCCTCTTTTTTTCCATCTTTCTCATTCTGTCTTGTTCATTCTTAGAGATTCTTGGGTATGATGTTGGCATGTACATCCTGAAAACAGTGGGATACTCACTTTTAATTCCCTTCACGAACCACCACCAAATGCTTTCGTTTAATGTAATTATCTTAAGCTTGAGGTTTTCTCTTCTATTTGCGTTTCATAATTTATAATATAAAAAAAAGAGGAGAAGAAATCTAGACCCGTAGATATTGTGTATGAATGTTCATGTATAAATTTTCATTTCATGTGATTGATGACAGAAGTACTTTCATGCTTAATTCTATACGAAGATGCTTGAAGCTTTGAGAGCGTAACTTATTTGAATATTTGATTTTTTTTCCCCCCTTCAGTGAACCTCTGAATGTCTAACGTGGTAAATATATCAAAGCAATGATGCCGAAACAACAGTCAAGTGCTATGATGATAACAAATTTGTACGGTAAAAATTGTATATTATAATATTGCTGATTTAACATTTTTTTCTCGTTTCTTTCTCACAATGATAAAAGAAAATGAAAGAAATCTTTCTTTATCATTCATTTTTTATCATTAGATTTCCTCTCGTTAATATTCAACTCAACTCTCAAAAATGTTTAAATTAAGATACCGAAATTTATTCTTTATTATTACGAAGGCATTGAAGTGTGGGAATGAAGAGGTGAGTGGGTGTCGATGGATGAGAAGAACAATTGAGACAATAAGTATAAAGTAACGAAATCATTTTTTTTAATAATTACGATACTCTTTGTGAGTTGAAGTGAAAAGACGAAGGGAAGTAAAAGAAGGAAAAAATAATAAAAAAGGTTGACAAAGCTACAGTTTAATTAAAACTTGAAGCTTAAGCTGTTCAAATTTGATTAAAAGTAACTCGGGTTACTTTGAAAAGCGTTTGAACTTGTTTTCTTAATTTAATAGGATGATAAAATGATGGAAGAAGCATCTCATAAGCTTCTTGAGTTTAAAAGCTAAATAACTTGAAAGTTGCGAACAAAAAGAAAATCTCATTTCATCCTTCTAAGTCATCGTAACAAACGTGACAAATCTCTTAAATGATGCCACGGCAAAATATTTCTAGGCGTATTGAAGTATCTTTCGCACATTAATTAATAAATACTCTCATGCTTCATGAATATTTAATTAAATTTTTAATAAAACATTATTCGAACTTTCTTTATTGAAAAATTCGTCAATAAGCATTCAATGAATTTAGATATTTGTTAAATTCATTCATTAAATTTCATTTCGAAATTGAAAGTTCCGGGTGAAAGTTAAACCTCTATTTATTTCTTAATTTTGAAACTTCTTGAAGCATGTAAAACGCAAAATGTTCTAATGTTATTTAATTGGGAAATTAACAACAGAGCGTAGCAACATTCATCTCTGATATCAAAACTCAAAACCCTATGAAATGGAAATTCTAAGAAAAATTTATTCGCTCAATAAATGCGGAAATATTTACAATAATCCTTAATTGCTTTTCCATCCCAAAAAGCGAAAAGTACTAATTGATTTCAGTTCAGTGAACATCATCAGTTGGATAGGTGAAGTTCTGTCTAACTGAAAGCGTTAAACATTCTAAAATGAGCACTTTACTCATTCAACTTCACTCGAGTGATTTTAAAAGGAATCACGTTTTATGAACACTTTATCAAGAGCATTGCTGTTTGTGTTTTGAGATAATTAAAAACATTGCGGTAAAGTGTTTTGTTGCATATAAATTCTTGACATGAAAGGAGCAACCTCCATCTTTCCCTCTCACTTTGTTTCACTTGCATTCATGTGACTATGACTGTGAAATAAATTCCTGCATCAGCTTCTGTTTCTGCTTCTGCTTCTACTTCAATTAAGTGCTTTTGTGCTTTTTACCGACCACCACCGACAGCAATAAAATTCCAACTTTCTTTCTATTTATGAAGCAATATGAACATCTTTAACGCCCTTAAGTACTAATCGCGTCGTGAGTCTTACGACTATAAGTGAAATATTATTCACCTAAATTAATAAATTTCATAGCAATATCCAATAAAAAAGTGGAAGCAGCCGTTCACAAAAACACATATTTGTATAACTTTATCATACGAGAAACAGCAGTTGAAAGCTGAAAAAGACGCTGCAGAGATACAACAAGATACACACATAAAACATATTATTAATGAAAGATATGTAGCGTAGTGTAATACACGAAACGGAATGTGCGTAATAAAATTTAATATCGTAAACAAGCGGCACACGTCAATTTATATGCTTCCTTCGTTGTATCTTACGTTGAATAGATTCAGGAATTCATTTGTTGTATTCGTTTAGTAAATGTTTGTTTCACTTTCACCAGCAGCAAGCAAAATTCTCATGGTGCCTTTATTATAAAAGAAAATTGTTCGCATTTGAATACATATTGCCAGCAGCTTTTGAATTTAAGATCAAAAGGGCAACATTTACATGGATAATACCTAATGAATTTTGACGATTCCATTTCATCAAATAATAAATATGTTTGAGTCATACTGCTGAAAGAAAATGATGAGAATCTATCCATTAACTTTTTTCATTTTGAAGTTTGAAAGCCCAAAAGTTTACAGAAAAATATTCCACGCTGTGGGTTGATAATTTTCGTTCAAAATTTCTTATTTAAAACTTGCGAATTTATTTTCTTTAAGGAAAAAGGTGAAGGAAAAGAAAAGCTAGTTGATTGTTTAAGAAAACATTTTTTATTTACATTTCTCATTAAATTTTAACTAAAATTGCTTACTTTCCTACATTGTTGATTTATCTCTTTGAAAATGTCGTTAATATGAATGATAATAGTAACAAAAGCAAATAAGATTTATTATCTAACTGGCTAGCTGCACGTTGAATCGCTGCGGGATGTTCGCCTATGAAATAGATTAATTGTAAACTCCATTAGTTTATCATGAACTGACTATTTACATAATTTATAGAAGGAGTGCAATATTTATTGATATCAAATATGAATTGAAATGAATTAATGGCAATGACAATATTAAACTGTACGATCAAATAAGATATTTACCATTCAGAACATGGACGTTAATGTTTTGGGAGTTAGCATTTGATGGTAGACAAACATATTTTCCACTATCCGACGAACGTGCTCTCTGGATTAAAAGATATGATGTGGTAATGTCACCTTTCTCGGTTATTACACTAACGCCACCACGAGGTGAATCGTAATTGATTTCCTTAAAAAAGTTAAAGTTCATAAATAATTTTGAGAAAAGGAGAAAAAGAATTTTTTTTAAATCTTTCTCATGGGACGATTTGAACTTTTTGTTTCATTTTTTTTAAGTCCATTCAGCGAAGAAATGTTTTTTTATTCCACGTAGTCAATGCTCTTACTTTGTTTTATTTTTTGGTAACAGAATAAAAGTGGAATAAAAAGGCAATGTATTTGCGAGCTCTTAAAAAGCCCCACGGGATGAATTTCATTGCAGATATATTCTTATTCTCACTTGACATGGGACATTGTTAAAAAAGATGAAAAAAAAGTTGCTGGTAGAAATTGAAAATATTTCACAAAGTTTACAGACCTCGCCGTTGTGCGTCCAATAAATTCCTGGAGGCGGTTCAGGCAAATGCTTTACGATACAGGTCAAATTAATTGTTGACCCTTGGTCAATGTACATGTCAGGTCCACCGATAATCGTTGTTATGGGTTCTGTTTACCGACAAACAGACTAATAAATATTTCATATAAAATGTCATCCCAAATATTACTTCTTACCAACAACAGATAGCACAATAGAGTAACCAACTGGAGGTGACGTTCCAATCTAAATGACAAAAACAACAACAAAAACATTTCCAAAATTAATTCAACTTTAAAATAGGAAAATTAATTATGTCAGAGCAAGTCACTTGGCTCACATCAAATGTCACATTTCTTATTAATTATTCGTTTTAGAGGAAACAAATTACAAACCTGACATTCGTAGACACCCGAGTCACGCTGTTGAGGATACAAAACCTGTTGATGAGATTTAGGTTTCAATATAGTAGTTTAATGATAGCGAGGGTTTGTTTGAAGAGAGTGACAAAGAGAAGGTGAATAATAAATATTAAATGTAATCAAACGCCTTTAGCCCATTTTCTTTTGAAAGTTTCACGCTTCAATCATTGCCATATTGTGATTAGCACAATTCACATCTTCGCTCTTATAATTAAAATGTTACCTTTAGCGACCAGTCACCATTATGTGGGTTATGTACGCTTTGAAACCTCTGATCTATAAAGGAAATAAAAAGGAAGATTTTAATACAATTTGCTTGTTTTGCTTTCTTCTTCTTGTACCTTGTGTATAAGTTTCCTTTCCTACAGTCAACAAATGTAAATCTCGATGTCGAATCCAAGTAACCTTTTTTTTTTAACAAGAGAAAATGTGAAAAAGTTATGAACATGTAAATAAACGAAATAACATTCGAGAAGTATTTTACCGTTTTATTTCCCAAATTTCTAACTCGACAATTCAAATAAGCAGTATTGCCGACTAACGCAGTTACGTTTTTTGAAGCTGAAATGTCAAAGTATGGTCCACGATTCAGTGCATTATGTAAGTTCTCGTCATCCCCATCGATTGTGAAACCATTTTCTGTATCGTAATCATGGTGGAACTGATATTGTTGATTATTGATTGCTGCAACCCTCTCTGCATTGCTTGGTGGGTTGTCAAATTCGGATAGAGTATGTTCTGTTGATGAATATTGTGTTGGAAGCGGTTTATAATTAGATTTAATCAAATGATTCTTGTCAGATATTCGTTTATGCTTTTATGCACACAACATTGATATCAAATTCGATTAAAAAAAAATTCACAAACATTTCAAAATCAAACCAAATCCAATAAATGCAATTTTCTTGTCATACATAAACGTGATTTGTCGCGTTCAAGAGTTCTTGATCTGAGCATTGACTAATCCCTTTCTCATAAAAAATACATCGTTAGGGATTACATGAAACTTTTACTGTCGTTCTTAAGATTCATCCTACGAATATATCTCACAAGATTCTCGATTATAAGACGAGACGAGAGTGTGACAAAATGGGAGGAAGAAGAAATGTATCGGGAATATTTTATCATGCAAGCGATAACAATACAACCGCTAAACAACGATGAACTAACGCTGTTGTCGTCGTCGTCGTCGTCGTCGTCGATGTCAGTCGTTTGTATGCTTTATTGCTTTTATCGATTTGTGTTCCTTTGACTGCTGCTGTTGATGTTACGTTAAATGTAATGATGATTACTTTTAAGCAAGTTTATTTTTTATTATAAAAAAAGGGAACAGAACGAAATGAAATGAAAACGTCTTTGATAAGAAAGCTTAGAACATAAAATATGATAAAGATTTATAGCGACGCACAAAAGCTTCGCTGATCAATTTGATGTGAAACTTTATTATTGTGTTGGAGAAGGAAGGCAAAAAAAGGCAAGAGAAAGAAACGAAAAGTATTTTAGACAAATTTATGTCAGAGAATAAATTAGAAAAACATTTCCTACAGCATTTTGTGTTCGTTCAAAGAAGAAAAGCACTCGAGGGCGACAGAAAAGTTTCCCTTTTCACATCGAAAATATCTGTCGCCAATTTAAGAAATAATACAATACTCTTGAGATGAATGAAGCTTCTTTACAACACTTTGAGCATTAGATGAAATAAATAATAATTCAAGCGATTTTGTATGAATGCTAATGGCAGTTATTAAATATTAACTCACCGTAGTTTACACTAATTAAAATAATTGTAAAAACAAATTTCCTCAACTTCCCACTGTTGTTCATTTTAATTATTTCTGACGTTTTCAAATTTGAAATGGCTAACAGGAGAGATTTTTTGTTTCACTTAATGCATGGTAATTGTCCACGCTCGAATTATTTAATTGTCTGCTCGACACTTGATTGCTTGTTTGCTGATGTTTGATTGAACATTAAAAATTCACCTCAATTAACATGAAAGATAATTAATAATTAGTTAGTAATTTTCCACGAGCTCACTCAGTCGATTACTCATTTTCTTTCTCTTTGTTTCACTTGCAACAATGTTAATCAAAATTTTTGATGTTCGGAAAATTAATTACAGAAAATTTCTGTTCATTATTTAATATTCAATAGCAGTTGTTAAACATTGAATCAAACCATTACGTAATTTTATTTCTCTTTCATCACAGAAACCTAAAAGTTATTCAATCAATCAAAAATTCATTGAAAGAGCTCATTCAGTAATGTCACAATTTTAAGTTTTCAACACTACATTCAAATTGAAGGTCACAGAGAAATATTTTAAACACTTAAAGTAACTTTTTTAGTTCCATTCAGCTCAGGAGTTTAAGTCTTCAAACATACATGACGTCGTTACACGCCGTTCTGCTTTTATATGTCACACATGAGATTATGTTTTCGCAGAAACAAATTTGTTAGCAGAACCAATTCTTTCCGACCTCCTCTGAGGAACTGAACGGGGATGGGCGAAAATTTACGAGACAGCAGTTTTTTATGTTGAACTTTTTTTTATCGTCATGTTTGAAGTCAATCATGACAGATTTATGTTTACAATTTATTTGGAATTAGAATGAAAACAGTCGTAGTTTAGGGTTTGATAGTGTCATGGCTTTGTGAACACGTTTTTATTTTAGCTTCTTTTAATGTTTGTTCAGGATTTATTATTTGCACGAGGGATCTCTCTGCCTTTGCTACTTGCTACACAAACGAATCTTGTTCTCGAGGAGGCTTTATTTACTTTCAGCAATTCTTCTATTAACAGATTATGTTTCCTAAACATACTATGAACTTAATCCTCAACTAGTTCAAAGTTTTCAGCTTAGACAACTTTCCGAATAAGTAAACTCTCTCTTATTTAATGATTAATGCAGAACAAACTTTTCTTATTCCTTTTTTCTGTTCTTCTTCCCTTAAAGTCTCTTTTTTTCTAACTTTTCCACATTTCACAACTTTCAACATCGGAAGTATTTTTCCAACTGAGAAGTTGTGCGAAGCATCCGTTCCATCAACCCTTGAAATCAGGGGAAGTTTTCCTTTTTCCAAAGGAAATTTTCCAAAAACATGCGCTGTCGTTGTTGAAAATCCAAATTGACGTTGAATGTTTTGAGATCTACCGTCATGAAATTGATGTGATGATCATGATGATGTCTGTTTGTTGATTTTATTTCATATCATAATGCTTCGATTAAAGGGATCATCATTTTCCATCTTTTCAAGCTTAAAGCTCTTCCGAATTCGTTTAAAGAGAGGATTTCAGATTTGTCAGCAACTTTCATTTCAATTTAACGTTAAGTCAAACAATTTCATGCAATTGCATGTACGACCATAATTTCCGCTTATTTTTCATAATCAAAAATGAAAAATTCTTACACTGAATCTCATTGCTTTGTGGCTTTGGTGGTTTTTCGTTGAATCATGATTTATAAATTATTCCAGCGATTTTCGCTAAATAAATATAAATTGTTGTCGGAAAACGCATAAATATGCTTTATGTCGCTCGGCTCTCAAGTATTATTTTTCTTTTTTTAATAATTTAACTTCTCTCTGAGCGATTTGGTGAAGGTATGTAAATATATTGACGATGGAAAGAGGAAAGGAAATTAAAGTAAATATTCAAATATTCCGGGTCGTTTGGAGAAATTTGATTAATTAATCTGATTTTTCGGGAGATAAAATAGAGTGGAGGCGCTTTGCGTGGAATATATATTGACTGCTTCAACGATATAGACAATGGAATTTATTATGTTTTTCACTGAAGTGTTTATAGCTTGACAATAAAAAATAAAAGTAATAAAAGTAAAGAAATCTGGCTTTACAACATTTCAAAATTTTTTCCCGAATTAAAATGTCATAGCATAAATCAACTGATTCGTGAAATCCTCAAAATATAAATCACCGGAAAAATTCCTTTTCACTTTTTCGCGAAACAGAAAATTCTACATTAGCTGATTTAATTTATGTAGTGATAATGAACGCAAATTAGAAAATCATGACAAAAGCGTCACCGCCTAAAACTTTACCTCACTGAAGAAGAAAATAAAAAAAAAACTTTCTCGCTTTCTAAAATTTATTCAAGCGCCATTAAGAAGTGTTTTTCCTTCTTCAGAGACAAATGTGAACAATTAAAAACTTTGTTGTTCTTCAAAAAGAAAAAAAAATAAAATAAATAAATCCAAAAGAAATCCTGTCGTCGTCATGATGATGTTGAAAATGTCAAGCAAATTTGAAAGGAAATTGATGAAAAGAGAAACGCAGAAAAATGTTTTAAATTGTTTTTTAATTTCGTCATACGAGAAAGTTTTTAATAATAAATTTATCGTCTTGATGATTAATGTTTTATGTATACTTCTTAGACAGCATTAATTTTTAAAGACAAAACTTTCTTGGTCATTGAAAACATTTCTCTTTAACTAATTAAAGTGGAAAGTAATGTTTTAATAAACCGTATCAAGTTACAGTCTGTCGCCTCTTGAATCTCCAGCTATGACATCTCATATTTTCTTTCATTATTACTCTTCCAAGAACATACATTTTGAGGCAAAGCGAAAGCGAAATCTCTCGTGTCAATGAATCTGGAAAAACATTGATTCACTTGAAGCGAATTCTGGTGGAAAACAGAAAAAAGAAAAGTTTTAATTACATCTTCTGTTATTTTTATTTCTGTGGAAAACTCACAAGAAAATGTGAAAAAAAATTCTTCTTATTCTATCCAAACGTGCTTTAACTTCTGTTAAATTTAAATCAAAGACGAAGAGTAAATAAAAGAGCTTCGTTCATTTTCCTTTATTTGCTACAGTTCCTTCGCAAAAGAGGGAAACTTTTATATTTTCTCTTCTTTATTAGGTTACATGACGCGTAAGGAGTTCGGTTTGGAGTTTACTTAAATGTCTTTTTGAAAATTCAATTAATTACAAAACTTCAATTTGCCAATCGGCATGCTGCCTTGTATTACAAATGTTGTGAATGGTATTAGGTCACCCACCAAAGCACAATTAAAATTTATGTAATTTCATTGCGTTTGGCTTAATTCGATTTTCATTACCGATCAACTTTTGGAAAATCGACATCATCGAAGGCGAGTTTCGCAATGGACGCAGAGCGATATAAATTGAAATTTAATTAATCGAAAAAGTGGATTAAAATGACGTCAACGTTAGAAACAACGAATGCTTTTTCTGTTAGAATCTCACATGAAAATCAAGCAAATCGTGAGTGGGAAAAAAAGTTTTCCATTATTTAAAAAAAAAGATTAATTATAAAGTTTATCATTCGCAAGAGAATTTTTTTCATATTTAAATGAATATGTAAATTGAAAACAACTTTTTTCGTCGCAGAGCGAAAAATTTACTTCAACTGATGACGTAGTTCAACTTTTAAAACATCATTGCAATTGCAAACATTTTCTTCTTTCTTTCATATAAAATTTTGTAAACAAAACAAGAAGATGAGAAATGAAATATTTTTGAGTAACATAAACATGAAACAAAATATGGAAATTTATTTATTTGCTTTCAACCATAACAACAAGAAGAAGCCCTGAACATTCGTATGAAAACTCCTCTAGATTATTCCTAACTGGTAATTAGATAAGCTTGAATGTTCCTTCGAGCGGAAAATCCGTTATGCATAATGTTTTAATAAATATATCTCGTGAAAATGTAGATTTCTTTTGAAGTTTCACGAATAAAAGGAAAGTGTTCCAGACAGTATTGTAACAACTTATTACAAAACTTTTATCAGCTTTCTACTTTTCTCTTGGATATTTGTTGACTGCAAAACTTTTAGCCTCAAACCCTCAGCTAACATTAACACCTGTGCAGAAATTCAATATTTACGTCAAGTGAACGTAAAAATGAAGATATAAAATATTACGTCCCATCCGTAAAAAACGAGAAGTTGAAATGCCAAAATAAATTTGAGATCTTGCACTTCAACGCTGTAGGGTCGTGGTATAGAAATACTCAATTCCAAGTGTGACGATTTATGTCTTTTAAGCACGCTTGCAGATAAAAAGTTATCACCAATAAAAATTTTTTTTGGGGAAAGTTTCCATTTTTCTTTTTACTTTTCTTCGGACATCTTTTTTTTTTTGATGCAATAACCTGCAAGAGTAACATTGTCTGCTGTCAAGCATTTCCAACAAACTCTAAGCGAAATAAAAAAGCTCTCTTGACAAATGTAAAGAGACTGTCTCATTTAAATATCAAAATGAAGCTTGTCAAGAAGAGTGATATCATCAACATTTTGCGTAATTGTTTGAATGATAACAACGACGTTAAGATCTCCATGTCCAAGTGAGTTCTCTTCAACAAATAACATGATATCTTTTTCAAAATGTATTGTATTCTAAAAGCTTTTCCAAGAGAACTTTTCCTTAACAACTTTTGCATACTTTATTCAATGAACAAAACCTGAAACCTTTATACACAAGCAGAGTAGTTCTGGGAACTTTTATGTTTCGAGAAGCTCTAGCAATGAAAAGTTTCATAAAATCTTATGTAAAGTTTATTTTATTTAAAACAACATCATACAATTCAAGCACACCTTGCAGAAAATTCTTGGATAATTAAAATAAAATATATTTCAATGAATGAAATAGAGAAAACACTTTGCAAATATTTACATTATTTATTTAATATCTAAAACTCTTCAACACATTAAAAATGTAATAAATTTTAAATTGAAATTTCTACTTACTCATATATTTTTAATGTAGATAAATAACATTTTGAAAAGGATTTTTATGAATGAAAGGATTGAAATTCAAACATAAATTTAATGTGATAATATTTGAAAACGAATCTTCGAGTCACAAAACTAGCTTTTGAAAAATACGAATCAAAGAAAGTTTGAAATTCGTAGCAAACAAAGGGATCATAATAAATGTATCATAGATGGAAAACGAATATAAGTTGTAGTTATTAAATGTATTCATGCAGTATCTCTCCTATGTTTATTTTCAGAACTTTTGACTAGCTCAACATTGCAATGTACATGTTAGTAAGTATGAAACTTTCCCAAGCATCATTCTGTGACTGACTATGAATAGCATTGAGCTTCATGTTAAAGCAATAAATTCCCTAGTAGATGGAAACCTTAGCTTTTTCATACTTCGCTAAATAAATAGCTCTTTACATACTCTTCTCTTCAAAATATTTCTGTCTTGTCTTCACCATAAACATGAATGTGATAAATTTGAATTCAAGAGTAAAAAATGGTTTTTAGAACATGAAAACAGGTAGAGAAAATAAAATAGTGATCCGACAATTTGCATAAGACTATGCTTATTTCTGACAACTTGAAACATTTCTTACATTAATTCAAACTATTGTGTATTCATAAAATAAATTTGAACAATCGAGAGCAGGATGGGAGTTTGTAAGAAAAAGTCGCTTCCGCCTTAGCACAATTCTTTTCAAAAGGTGCTGTGCTGTCTGCTTGTGCAAGCGAAAGGACAAGGATAAAGTGAGAAAATGTTTCAAAGCTCATAATGGTAAAAGCTCGGAAAAATCATACATCTCAACCCTCATACTCACTTTCCACAATCCATATTTAATGCAGAATGTCACGATAAAGTATTGTGACGAAGACAGGAAAATTCTTAACGTTAATATTTCACAATAAAGATGTTGCGATAAAATATTTAGTTAACGGTGCACATGACAATGATGTAAAAGGATTCGACAAAGACGGCAACATCATAAGGTCACGGTCAAACGCTTTGTGTCATATAATACAAATTTATGTAATGTAATAAATAAATTAAAATAACACTTTGTTGAGCTTGAAGAAATCTGAGAATTTATGAACTCAGCAGTTTGATGTTAAAGAAAAATGAACACAAAAATGAAAAAATATTCAATTTCATTTATCGCAAGTATCAAAATTGTTTTAACCCCTTGCAAAACAAGATTTGTTATTAAATTCAATGTTGCTTACCTCCAAAAATTCAAATATCAAAAAAATGAGAGAAGTGAACTGTCAGAAACAAACCATCTAATTTAAAATGTGGAAAACTTTTCTACGCTAAGCTTTTTTCACATTTTTCGGTCTCAATGGGGAAAGCTAAGCTTCTGAGATATTTTTTCGTTGTAAAATATTACAAATAAAAGCTCAAATTTGAATTAAATTGGATTTCCATGTAGATTTTAATTTAAAATTCCAAAGTTGATTCTGGTGAGAGCGAAATGAATCCTAGATTAAATATTTCACCCAAAACAAACAAACAATTAATCATTGTTGGATGTTAATTTAAAATTATACATCAATGTTAACGCATTAGAGATAATTTGAATAATGGTTAAATGCGTTTTCTCACTTAAAGCTCAAATGCGAGAATATCTCGGAATGAATTATGTTGATTGTTATTGCTATAAGTTATTACAACAATTCCCCAAACTCCTATTTACTCACAGCAGTGTTCAGTGAGCTTTCTAATCTCTTACAAAAGCATGGATGAAAGTGTAAATATTTTCAATCTGATAGCTGCATAATCGAATGTAGGAGGGTTTGGCTGGTAGGCAGATAGTCTTCAATCAGATTAAATGAGAAGGAAACATTTGATTTAATGTTTTCTTCAAGACCTTCATCGTTACAAGGGACAAGTTTAGTTTAACCTTTTTGTTCTTGTTCTACTTTTCACTTTGTTTTCTTCTTGTCACTTTCTAGTTCATTGCCTCTTACACCTGTTAAACGGTTAAACATTAATTCTTCTTTCTTGACTCTTCTATTGTGATAGGTCACTCAAATATATATGGGAGGAAGCATCTATCGAATAATAACGTCCTTAAATCAGCTCAGGTAGCGACAATGTCAAGTAATTAATAGCAAAATTTACACACCATTAGTTGAATGATGACAAAGTTTTTTTCTTTTACGGTTCAAGCAAATTACCTGAAAAAGCTCAAAGGTCATCAAATCATCGTATTTGTTTCGCAGTGGAATGATGAAATGCTACATAAAAGAAGGAATAAAGGGAGATGAAGTGAGTGGAGTGGAAGAAAGAAGACTGTGACATAAAGTTTGAAATTATTTACGATCTAATACTTTGGCTTATGATCCCATTCAATCTCATTTCGTCGTAGTATTTTTCTCGGGTCGACGAGATTTCATTGATGCGTTTCGTGTTGAAATATTTGATATTTGACGAATCTTGGGATTGTTGCGTGACTCCGTAGCATAAAAGTTAGTAATAAAAAAGATGCCTAATTTCAACTCCCGTCAGCAGTAAAATAATCTTCTTCGTACTTACCTTCCCAGGTTTTTTGTAGACACCCCCAGCAAGGTAAGTTTCAGTAAGATTCGTGTTCATTTTGAAAGTATTGTGTGTTGTCATCATTGTCACTTTATCATTGCACGTACTTTTGTGACTTTCTTCGCCTGTTTTTCTTATCATTGTGGCTTTTATTAACTCTAATATTCACGTATTTGCATTATTTGTTAAGGAAAAAGCTAAAAAATCACAAGTTTGGAGTGGGAAATGTCATTTTGCCTCTACAATGTCGTTGTTGCTAATACTGAATAAGACGGAAAGAAAAAATATTTAATAATAAAAATGATGAAATGAATTTTCGTTTCCATCATCCAAATAATGGAAACAATTTTTGGTATCGTTCACTACCGCCACCAATGCAGAACATTAACAACAATTTTCAATATCAGCGGAAAAACGCGTTGGCACGACAGAGCAATTGCATTAAAATCGATTATCAGAATTCGATAGCAAATGCCTAGATGAAGTCTCTTGTTGTCCGTGTGTAACGCATAAAAACGTGATTGGATTTTTCGATCAGGTTTCCATATGGTAACATTATCTAGTGGAATCGAGAGCACTTTAGAAATTCCCAACTTTCAATCTGAATCCTAGAGAACGGTAATATGTATCAAAATATTTCTTTTTTTTCTGTTCCATTTCTAAACCCATCGTGATGGTATTTTACTGTGTTTGCATTGGCGATATTTACTTTTCACTCTTTTTTTGGTTGTTTTGTTGCTGTCCTCACGACACTTCAACCAATATTGCTTCAAAATTGTTTGCCGTTCAATATTTAAGCATCGATAAAGTGAAAATGGATTTGAGGATGGGAATTATGACGAAAACATTTTTTTTATTGAGTGTCGTCGGCAATTGAAGCATTTGATTCAAACATTTTCCTTTAGTGCCATTCATTTTCCTAACGTTTCAACTGTCGCTTCCACAATGCACTAAACAATATTTTTTCGTATGATCCACACTCGAATGCAAATGTCACTCTGCAGCAGACAGCATTTTTGAAATGTGACACACAAATTATTCAACGAGTGACAAGTGAAGAGAAGCATTAATTAATCAAATCCTCCTTTTTTTTCTTCGCCGTCCTCTGTGAATGCATGTTCTGTAGAATTCTTAATTAGCTCTTCTTTTCCTCTCTTAGATTGTAAATAAAAAGAGTGAAAAAGCTTAACCCACTTTGAGAGCAGCCACTCGTTAAATTAAAAACTCTTGGAAAAGAGAGTGAAACCATCAGCATTGGTGGCATCCGCCTTTTGTTCGGTTAACATTATTTCTCATGAGAAATGCATTAAGAGATGTTTTATTACCATCATAAAAATCCTAAGCCCTGCTGTGAGTTGAAGTGGCATGGACGGAAAGCCAGTCATGAGCTTTAAAATTAGTTCCGAAAATTGTTTTTCGTTGCTTTTGAGACATTCAACTGAGGATGAGAAGAATGTTTGAGTTTATTCTACGAGAGAGGCGAGATGGTACATTTTAATAGCACTTTAGCATGTCAATAATGAACAAAACATTTTCGTTTGTATGCTGTTTTGATATCATAATAGTTTTCCCATTAAAACTTTGGACATTCTTTCGTCGAGTACTTATTATGTGCGTTTTGATAAAAGCCGAGAAAAAAGAAGAAAGTTCGAAATGTTCATGTTAAATAACAGCATAAGATGGTCTGTCAACGTTCTCGTAGATTCTGTTTTATCTCACTTTGTTCTTTTCACAGCTTTTTTCCCATGAAACATTTATTATAGATGTCAGCTTTAACAATTCCTCAATGCTTTTAAATTTACATAAAACAATGATAACATGAAACTTTATTCTGTTTATCTTTGACGTCATTTCTAAGAATTTCTATCGAAACTGCTTTAAGGAATTTTTTTAAAGACTCATAAATTGTGTAGGAAGAAGAAGAAATACGGAAAAGCTTCAGCAATTAAAAATTTTATAATGAAAATATCGTCGTTGAAATTCGAAGCGTTTAATGATTTTTTCAAAAAAAAAAACGTAATTAAATTTGCACTGAATACTAAAAACTGAGCGCTTTTGATAATTTAACACTCGCCGTTAATGTCGATAACAATTTTCCATAAATTATCAACGCGTATCTGCATTTCGTCGATTGTTTTTGTAAATTGTGTCTGCTGAACAGTTCAGACTGCGGTCTCGCGATGTGCATCATTTCAAACATGTAAAAGTAATGTGAAAAATTAATTCATTTAGAAATTTAAATTATTAGCTATGCTGACATCGTCATTTGGCTTTTATCGTTTGCCATCTCTAGTTTTTCTTTTGAAACAGAACTCGCTGCCAAAAAAATTGTATACATGAATATCAGCATAAATTTAAAGTTTGTGAAACGTTATAGGTCAATGCGGTCCATAATTTAATGGGAAGGTGAAATTATTGCCAATTGCTGCTCTCGTTTTTCATGTTCCTCTTAGTTTTTTGAAATCTCATGAGGTCCATAAATAATTTAAAGTTTCATACAAGCAACCTACATACGAGTACAGTTTTAATGCACCAAAACATTCTCCAAATTCCTTCCGCTATGTTAATACACCACACAGCTTCGTTGGAATGTGAATGTGGAAAAAGTTGCGCATGATTGGCGGGTTGTAGGGAAAAAGTTTTTCCAACGGTGGCGAGGTCATGGAAAGCTAAATACTTTCCCCTAAGATTTACGAGACTTTTTCTTCTATTTGGTGCTGTCTTGATTTTTATCTTATTCACTGACCTTATATGTGTATGTAGAGATGAAATATTCTTTTAATATAAATCAATGATAAGCCAATATCAATATTGTCCATTCATAATTAAATGAGTTTTCTCAAGAAGGCTCAATATTTAGTTACAATAGAAAGGAAATATTAAAATATGAGTCGACAGAAATCCTCGAATGCGCCAGAAATGATATGAATCGGTTATCGTTTGTCGTGAATAGTAATGACCATTAATAAAGCTTTTTTTTTGTATTTTCTTTCTCCATTCTCTTTATCGATTGGAAAGTAACCAGCTTTGAGCGGAGTGCCCGTGAAGATGAAAATAAATAAAAAATATTATGACGAAGAGGATGAAAATACATTTGTCGATATGAAATATGACGCATGTGTTTGCCTACAATGGAAGATAGAAAAAATACACATAAAAGTCAATATTTCACGCTTTTGTTTGACTCCACTTGAATTATGAGAGAAATTTCGGCGTTGTTATCTGAAGCCTTCTGAAATTGCTATGCAAATTGAAATATGTTGTAATATAATATTTCATTAACCCAAAAAAATATTTTCCTTTGTCTACATTTACTGTTGTTACTGAGGCCGGTTACAAAGTCAATTGCCAAAAGGCGAAACAGAAAAAAAATCGGATAAAGTTGCTCTACGTTAGCATTAATATCATTTTCAATCCAAGCTAAACAAATTAAGTTCTCAGAAAATTCAATTTTGGGCTCACATCAAGATTTTTATCTCGCTTGAAATGATTTTTCTTTCCTGGTATTTTATTTAATTTCATTTTCCGTCTATTCATGAAATTACTTTAATCATAGGGTGTTTAACTCGTTGCCTTAGTGTTTTGTGTACATATAAATATATGTAAAATGTATGTAGCTCGTATCATATGATGTATCATTTGCCTTCATAAACACGACGAACATGCCACTTCGCTCTCTACATTCTCACTCATTCCTTTCTTCACTTCCATGCCAACCGCTCATCCGGAATGAATCAACAGTGGCTTTTCATGGAGAAGTATTTCTACAATATAACACGAACGTTTGCCATTCGCTTTCGCGAAATTGAATAAAGTCAAAGTGAAAATATTTAGACGTGAAGTTGAATAATATTTGAGTTGAGCGTGGGAAATATTTCATTGTTTAAATTCTTGTTGACTTTTCATCCCTTTCTCTCCATCCCTTCCGGCGTTTTATTATTTTTTTCAACAGCTTACTTCATAGTGATATCCGAAAGGCAGCTGAATGCTGCTTGAGTTATGAACAAGCTTTCTTGTTTTTCCATGATGCTTCTTCGTTCGTTAAGTAGAGTAATGTGACATTCAATTCACATCATAGAAAATTGTTTCGTTCATTTTAATGCTATTATTAAATATAAGAGCAAATAAGAATATTTGCATAGGTTATTACCCTCAAGAATATTCAGTTCATTGACTTTATAATAATGTGGCATTAAAACCAATGTTAAGAATTTAATTTAAAATGTTTTAATATTGCTGTCTTCAACATTCGTTCTAAAGTTTGCTTCCAATTATGAGATTGCAGAAAATATAAAGGAACATAAAATTCGTGACCACAAAATGTTGAGTTTTATTCGGTAATACAAAAAGACTAAGAATAAATGCACACTGGCTATGAAAATTTTATAATAATACTAAATCAGTGGCTGACTTTCACCAGCAGTCGATTAGTGTTAAGACTTTTAACCACTAACCGAGAGATAAATGCAACTAGTGAACATTATGCTAAATATGTTACGATTGGGAAACCGTAAACTCCTCCACTCTAAACATTCATTTTCAATTTCATATTATAGTTGAGATATTTATCTACAAACTAATTCATTCTGCTTGAACATAAAGCTATGCTTGACAACAATAACCGTATATAAAAATATTTATATATTCATAGAAAAACAAATTAAATAACGTACGTAACATGCCATGGCCGTCATTTCATTTTTATGCCCTAATGATAAATTTTGTCTACATAAATAGAGAGCATAGAATTTTAATTTTGAGATCCCTTCAAGGTAAAATTCCGAAATGAACAAACAAATAATTGATAATCTTGTTACAACGTAGCTTAATGCTCCAAGCATCAAAAGCAACTCGGTAATTCTTCTTTCTTCAACGTTAATAAAAAGATACAACGACGCCATCAACCAACGGCTGGCGGGGTTAGCTGAGAGGGAATTTAATAAAGCTCATTCATTATGAATGTAATTTTCGTGAACTTGCTCGTTTGTAATTACGTAATTATGCGCTTCTAAATTGAAATTTATTTCTAATTAGAAGAAAAGAAAGGAAAATCCTTGTAACGTGAAGTGAAAGCAAAGCTTCTTCTTTAGCTTCAATTAACACATGCTGAATCTCTTGGTAATGTAAAAACAATAGTTTGAAGTGTATTTATAATTGCTCTAGAGAAAATTAATTGATTGAAGTGAAAAAGCAAAAAAGCTCCAGTTTCATGAATTTCAGAAGCCTATTTTTGAAGGATTCTTCTTCATTGTATAATTTCTAAGACCTTTCGAAGAGAGGAATAGTAACAAGTTATAACTTATAAGTCTACAAGATTGTTAAATCTTGATCTCATCAGTTTATGTCAGAGAAAAATTGACCAAAAAAGCCCCTTTTCAACTTGTTTATTTTTATGTACGATTTTGATCGATTTATGACTCAATTTGCTGCTCAACTTATCAATCAAAACTCTATTAGATGCAACAATAACAAAAGAATAACAGGGTTATTATGAGAGGTTTTCGTTAGGCTTTTCCTTTTTTCGCTTTCCTTTTGATTTTCTCGCATCTTTCCCCTTTTATGTTCATTTGCTTTCTTTTCAGTTTTCTCTAAGCTTTTCCAAAAATGTATCCAATAGCAAATGGCGTTTGCCTTTTTAACAATTTTCTTTCGTTCTTCTTTATTCTCCTTTACATCTACCCTGATAAAATTTGCTCTTTCAAACGTTTTTCGTTTTTCTTTTTGTATTATTCATGGTATTTCTGACAGATCTTCGAAAAAGAAAGCCTCATTTCAGTATTATTTATGTGCCTCTGCTTTTCATATTTATGAGAATGTTTCGTTACATTTTTTTCCTTCGTATTCCTTTGTGAAGATGCGAGGGTGGACGTCGCTAGAGGGAGGCTGAGGGAGAATGAGTCCTCCGAGGCGATACAATGAAGGAATTATCCGCAGATACATAATGATCCGCTTATATGAACTTAGGGTAGAAATAAGAAAAAGAAGAAGAATAAAAAAAAATATCCCACTCATGTCATAAATCATCGTACATATGTGAAATGTGAGAGAGAGACAGCGGCAGAAAATTTATTTTGATTGATGAGACATTACTAGCAGGCGAAGAGTGGATATGGAATTTCTCTCTTTTTGATCCTTTTTGCCTACCAGAAAATTGACAATAAAAAACTCAGAATTCTATTTTATGCCTTTTTAATGCTCCAAAATGTTGATAGGGGGACGTAATTTATTTTAAAAGCGCTTAGAGTGAAGGAAATTGCTTTAATCCTTTCGGATAAATTCAACCATGATATTTTATGGCGTCAGGAACTAGAATGTGAATGATCGTCATTAAAACATAAGACGATAGCTGCGGTTTAACAAACAGACAGCTCTGTGGTTTTATAATCTCAGTTGACGGAAAAACCTTGGACGGTCTTAAAATTTCCATCACTTTTCCTTCAAAGATTAAAAAAAATCATTCTCAGACAGATTGTGAATAACAAGAGGAAGAAGCGTCCGATGACGGAAAATGACAAAAATGAGGAAAAAAATTAATGAAAATTCAACGAGCCCCAAAACGAAAGAATGAAAACAAGACAAAATGAAATAACATCAATGATTTTTCTATTAGCGATAGCGATAAAAAGCTTTCGTCAAAAAGAGCTCGCAGATATTGAGCAATAGAAAATTACAATAAATTAATTATGCTGAAATAATTAATCAAATATTTGAAAAGGAAAAGAAATGATTAAAATGTTTTACGACAGATCAAATTTACCAGCTGTGGGTGGATGTTCTAAAATATCATCAAAACACGCAGTAAGGGAAAACGGAAGGAAATTGGATTTCAGGATTTGTTGGCATGTCGTGTCATAATAAATTTTCATTTCAATGTCACAAAATTTTTAAAAGCAAACATAATTGATTCGAGGACTTTGAGCATCAACTCAGCTTACGCTCGACAGTAATCAATTTCACGCATCAATTTTCCTTGCATCAAAGCGACATGAAATCCCTGACATAATCTCGCATGTTTGCCAAATTCTTCACACAAAGACATTCAATTTAGGAGATTTATAAGATTTACAAGAATCCTTTTCCAGCCTTTCTCTTATAATTTAATGAATTTTCCGTCGTGATGGATAATTGAAAATTTTTAAGCCTCATATTCTCCCTCGTAGGGTAATATTGAATTTTTGTCGCTGTTAATTTCAACGACGAAGCGAATGTCATGCTCTATCTTTAATCTCGCGAAGCGACAGGGTTCATATTCGGTTTATATAAATATTCCTCACTACAAGCGCACTCTAAACAAGCAAAAGTTTCCTTTTTTATATTTTTTAATTTTTTTTTCTTCATCTTTCAAAAGACAAAGGTCTCATTAAAACTTATTCGAGCGTTGAATCTTTCTTTGTGACTGTTCGTTGCCGTTTTTTGTTTCTTGAAGACGTGCAGAGGATAAAGAATAGAAAAACGAAAGCAAAGTAAAGATAAATGGAATGAAAAAGGAGAAAAAAGGAATAGCTTTGGGGACAACAAGACGAAGTGTGGATTCAAGTTCATAATTGAAAAGAAATGTGTACAATGTAACCGTCGTCCTAATTGAAATTTCTCGAGAAGATTTAATTTGATGACGCCCACAATGATGATGGTTCTTCTGTGCAAATATAAGCATCCTTAAGAGCTTTTTGCACTTACACAAGAAGTGGCGGATAGAAGTAAAGCAAAAACTTTTCTTATTCCTTTCTTTCCGCTTGCCCTCTTTCTGCCACTCGCCAAACAAAAATTCATTATGATGTTTGCTCGATGAAACGACCGTACTTTCTTAACCATCTTGTACCCTTTTTTCGCTTTCTTAATATGAATCTGTATTAAATACTTTTGTTTGAGTTTCTGCAACTTCTTATTGCAAACATCTTGGCGAAAAGTTTCCACAACGTTCAACGCCTTGACATGAATTCACTATTCACAACTGGTAGTCGCTACTTTATATTTATATTCATTCATTCATTCTGAAAGCACAATATGCAATCCTACTGAATGAGAAAACAACATCATTATGCTTTACATCTGTTTCGTGTAAGTTTGATATTTATATTGTGGAGAGATCGTTTGAAACCAACAATTTCACTTCTGCCATGTTGTGTGTTGTCTGTTGTCTGTTGTCAGCTCAACTCACTTCTTACATGCATGCATAAAAAGATGGAGAAATGTTTTAGATTATCTGCATAGTTTGCCCTTTTTCCATCCTCTTCTCTTATATTCAAATGTGTGTAGATATGTACAATCATTGTTTTTCACCACCCCCAACAAACCAATCTCGATGGTCATAAAAAATTCATTGAAATTGAATTTTCCCTTCGGGAGTTTTCTTGAATATAATTTTTATTTCACATTTTATCTCAACTTTATAACTAAACTGGAACTAAATAACTTTCTTATAAGACGACAGTTAGAATTGAGTTTGTCTGTCATTCACATAATCAAATCAGAATTACTTTTTTTTCGTTCATTCGTTACTATCAACATTTATTCACCGAAGGAATGTTGGGAGCTGATAAATTTTTCATCGTCGCCAGATAATTTTCACGGAACAAACAACACTCAACATCTATTATTCAAGGAATTATTCTATTTGAAAATTTTATCAAGAGCTTGAAGCGTGAATTTTTTGTGTGATACGGCGCGACAAACGTCTTCAACGTTGTTGTCTAGTTGCTCGTTCAATATCAACCAACCTCCAAGCACTCCATTTAAAATTAATTTTCATCAAATAAGATAATGTAATAACAGTTAACGAGAGAAGGAAACATATCCGATGACAGTAGAAAATAGAGAAAATCAGGCAATTAAGTCTTTCTAAACATTCACATTTTCACAATATCAAAGTATAATTACATTAGGAACTTTTATCTTCTTCTTCTTTTTTTCTTCCTCTGATGATAAAGAAGAAAAGAATTTTCACTGGAAAATTTAATGAAATTCTCTCGTCGAGCTTTTTTGGAATTTAATTAGTACAAGCTTCGGATTAAATAAAATATGAAAAAAAAGAAGAAGAAAACGTTTGTGTTTTGTTTCAGTCTAATTATTACGATAAGTTGGGCTTGTGGTGGTGGTGAGAGTAGTTCGTTCTAGCTGGTTTAAAAGACATGAGGGAAAATAAAATGTCATCAGAAGCTAAAGTTTCAAACTCATTATTCTGCAATTAAGTAGATAGTTCAAATTAAATTCTTTTCTTTTTTTTATCGTCTCAAATCTCGCTCTGACATATTTAAGAAGAGAAATTAAAGAAATATTTTCCCTCTTGATCTTTATTTTATTTTTCTAATTTTCAGAATCTTCCAAAAATTCACCTCGTTACGAGAATAATGAAGAAGAAGAAAAACATTCAATTCAGCATTCAAAAGATTTCACTGATGTCACGGAAAACAAAACAAAGAAAATTACAAAGAAATTTGTCTGCATTGTTTGTCGGTAGATAAGTTAAAGACGGAAGGAAGAACGGGTTAGGGAAGAAGGTGGAAAGATTCGCTAAACATTTTGTCGTCATTAAGGGCAATAAATGTGTAAGTTAATGTGCACACAAAAGAATTGGCATTGAGATGAACGTTTTTTGAAAGGAACAATGGCACTGAAAGAGGAAGTTGAGTCATTGTTTTTGCCATTTCATGGAAAATAATTCATGCATTATAAGTCATTGTTGGCTTCCTTAGTTATTCTACAGCCACTTTGAATGAATGTGTGTATGGAACGGTATGGTACGGTAAAGAGTGAGAAATATGGAAAGCCAAACTTTCCCCCTTTCTTGTGAATAAATAGAACGAGGCAGAAAAATATTCATTATTATGCATGAAGTGTAAAAATTTATTTGTGACTTCCTTTTGATGCTTTGAACAGATAAAGCCTTTCTTTCTCTCTTCAAAGGATATCTTCTTCCTTTACTCCGTTTACTCCATTGCACACGTATTCTTCTCATACTTTTTACGATGTGCTTTAAATAAAAAAAGTTTATGTAGGTCAGAACTGAGATTTGCTATTCAAGATTGCCTTTGCTATCTCTGAACGTTCATTATCAAAAATCGATATAAATATTTTATTATTATTGTTGCTTTTGCTTTTGTTATTTCCAGAGCAATAAGTGAGTTGAAAGCAAAAGCAAAGGCAAAGGAAAACACAAATGAGAATTTGTGGAAGTTTTCCTTCTCAACGCCAACGGGGCTTTTTACTGAACAACATAAAGAAGAGTTCTTGAAATGATATCAAGAAATAATCAAAATTAATTCAGATACGAAAATGACTTCCAAGAACTGTGAAACTTTTCCCCAAGAGTCAAGCTCCACGCTCACAGAAATAATAGCACTTGGAAAATTGTTATTGTTTGCGATATTTTTTTTTTACTTACTGCCTCGTTCATAAAAAGAAACTTTTTCATGCGCCGTAAAGATTAAAGATTATAATTTTATAACTTTGTATCTTTTCCTCTCGACTTTCACCAACCCGTCGCTTTCAATGCGATATTTTCACACTTCAGATTTCAAAAGCTTAAAGCTCATGTTTTCTTTTTGCGATTTTGTTTTGAAATTTCCCTAAATTATAACAGGAGGAAAGAAAAATAAGAAAAGCTTAAAATGATGTGTTAGCATAAGCCTTCGTGCATCAGATATTTTCGGCGGTAATTCGAAGGAAAGAGATTTTTTTCGTATTCACATCATAGCTGTGGAAACAGAGCGTCTAAACGACGCAGCCATGTAGACTCATCATGAAATGTCCCGTTACGCAAATAAAATAAAAATCTTTCCTCGCTGTACATATTCTTATGTTGTATGAAGGATACATAAACGAGAAAGACACGAAAGGAGAAAGAAAAAAAACTTCAAAGTGAATTTTAATGAACGTTAGGTTGAAGGTTGAAAACGATGTTACCGCATGTGTGTGTAATTAGGTTTACTTTATGGTTATAATGAGGTACTCGACGTTCTTTACAGCTGGTCTTGCCAAAAAGGAGGGAAAATCTCGAGCACTTATTTGACACTAATTTAATTAGGTTTTTGTATAATATGAAAAAAAGAAGAAGAGAACAAGAATGTTTAAAACAAAAGAGAAAAACCTCAGACACTGTTCGTAGTTGTTGCTGTTCAAAATGAAAATGAAAACAAAAATAAAAGAAGAAAATTCTTATATGAGAAATTTCTACTTCAAATAAATTTCTTAAATCGTCGCCAGATTTATTTTTCCTCTCATAATTTTTCCTTCCTTTTGTTTCCGGCGATGTGATGTCGTATGTTGAATGTAGCAGGTGTGGTGTGATAAAGCTAACATAACGCGATGCGGAAAGTAAAGCATTGTAATGATATTAAATTAAATTCACCAACAATATTTATTTAGTCAAAGGTTGCTTTCATGCGAAAGCAAATCGCTTCAACATATTTATTTATTGATGGAAGCTCTTGCTTGTAACTGCTGTATACTGAATACATATTAAGTTCGTTACATGTGTAGAGGGAAGAAAAAAAATGCGAAAAAGAAGCCAAAGTCTGGAGTTTAAAGGTAAAATAGAATCTACGAGCGAGTATGAGTATAAACATGTAGCATATAAGACTGATAAATGTGAGAAAGTTTTCGTTAGAACCGTAAATTAAAAAGGAATTTAGAATGAAATAAATTTTCATTCTAATGTATCGTACTTTTTCATGCCTGAATCGCAACCTATTGATGATCGTTTCGAATGTTGTTCATGTGGTGTTGGCCCGAAAATAGAATCAAATTGTGGCTTATGTTTTAGCTAAAGCAAACAAGAAAATGAAGGGAATTTTTCATTACAAACAATTCCCTTGTAGTGAAAAGTTTTTCCATTTCAGGTTGGAAAATCGTAAGAATTTTCCTTCTTACAAAAAGCACTTAGATGTTGAGCCTTTAAAGTCATTTAACCAATGGAAAGCTTTTTCACAAATTGCCTTGATTTGAAACTTAAAACGATATTTTTTCCTGTCTTGTGGCATTTGTTTGAATTTCTATTGAAAGTGGAAATTTTTATTATTTCATTTGTGGTTTTTATAGTTTGAAAAACAAAAACTATCAATGATAATAAATTCTAAAATTATTGTTCTTTAATAATCACAACACAATAACAACAACGTTTAACATAAAATCATTGTTGAAAAGCTTTTAAGCTTATTGTTGTCATTATTTATTATGTATTAAATATTCGATTGAAATTACAATTCCAACGGATACATTTTTCACTGTTCATGGTAAATTGCAGGTTGGGGATCAGGGAATTGCTTCTACTGAGTTATTGCTCATTCAGTGTAGATAAGGAGAAATATATTATACATTTATGCTTGCTGCAGCTTGTTGAAGATAAAGGAAATAGCAAAGTCGTCTTATCTTCAAACATCGAGGGAATTCAAAAGAATGAATGAAGAAGAGATGAAAACAGACGAAAGTTCTTTCCAAAAATGAGAAAAAATGAAAAAATGAAAAAGAAAATGCGATGAAAAAAGAAATGATAATAAAATATGAATCTTGCGCCACTGAATCTGTACTTGCACACATTTTGCGATGGGAAATAAGGAAAATATTGCTTGCAAGTGGGATTTACTACAGCTCAACGTATTTTCTTACTTAGATAACTTATTCTCGAGCTTGTGACTCACTCACCAAGAAAAGAAGAGGAAAGTAAAAAAAATCGTCATGAAATATTAAAGGATGAAAACGAGAAATTCTTCTGCCGAGTACGAAGAAGTGACTTGGAGAATAAGTTAGAAGAAAATATGAAAATGTTATTAAACTTTCATAAAGCGAAACTACAACCGTATGCAATGACTTTCGTCGTCTTGAAAGAAAATATGCTTCATTTTTTCCTCCCTTTATTATTTCTTTTTTTTTATCGTTTCAACAACCGGAATATTATTCCTAACGTTATGACTTAACTTTTCACCCCCACACACATTGAAAATGATTTAAATGTACTCGTTTCATTCGTAGACTGAGAGAAGAAGGAAAAAATGCATGTTGATAAGTTAAAGCAACCCCAACGACCGATAAATCTCTACAGCTTTTATTTCCAGTTCATTGAAGACGACATTTAGTGCCGAAAGCGTTGGTACTGCTTGTGTTGCTGTTGCTTTCCAACTGCACTTTTTTTTATAGAAGACAAAAGATAACAAAAAAAATCCAATCGAGATTTTCACAACCCATTCTTGCTCCCTTATTGTGCATTGTGAAAGCTCAGCACATTATAAACAGAAGATTATTTTCTGTTTTGCTGTTTTCGTCTTATTCCTCCACATTACACTTGTCCGAAAGCAATTTTATTTACACAGCATTAAAAATGTTCTTTTTTTTCTCTCTTTCTTTATTAATGGCATTTCTCAAGGCATTTCTGCTTCCCATCTTCACATAATTTTCTCTTCGTCTTAATTACATTCATTTCCTGCTCTTGCATTTTCCATTGCTGGAAGCGTTGAGTAAACAAAAAAACAACGAAACGATAAGAAAGGAGAAGGAAGGAAAGAACCAGGAGAAGTTGATTTTATCTCAATGACGACTTCATTGCTTTCTTTCCTGATGATAGGAATTCGAATCAGATTAAGACAATGAGACGGCGTTCGTGACCTTCATTAAAAGCTTACATGAAATTAGGATGAATTGCCAGAAAAAGAAGAAATTATTGCAGACGAATGAAAGCCAAGATATCGTTTAAAGTGCTTTTCTTTTATTTCAGATATTTTCGGCAGCGTTAAATGATGAGAATTTAATATGCTCAATTATTCAGTGAAAGCATTTTTGGGGTTTGTAGTAAAATTTGTTACGAAATGATTTAGATTTATCTGCTCGTTTGTAAGCCCCCAAAGGACGCTGATTTCACTGCAAATTTAATCTCGAAATTACCAAGTCAAGTCTCCTATGAAATGAAATGAATCTTTTCTTTACGACAATTCATTTCCTTGAAGAGTGAGACTTAAGGAAAGCCATTCAAGGAAATCATTATCATTAAGTTGTACAAGGATTTGGCTAAGATTAATTTAAGTTGATTGAAGTGTATGAGAAATATTTTCGAGATTGCCGAGTAAACAACTTTTTTATAAATTGTTTTGCTTTTTAAAAATTCATAAATCGAACGAGTTATTGTTGAAGTTGCTTACAAGCCAGTGAGCATGAATATGCGCTTCCAAATTCCAAAATTGAAAATAACTCGAATAAAATTGTTATGGAAATATAATTCAATGATCTTTTGGAAATACAATGAACGTTTCTTTAGTTAAATACGATGTTATCAACGACTATATTCAAGCTTCATCAAACAAACAAACTCTCAAGCTCACTGATGAAGGCAAAGTTACGAATGATTCTTCCTTTTTTATTTGTTTTGCAATTCTAATAAACTTTCATCATTCCTCTTATCATTCTATGACAAGTTCTAGCAATAAACGAAAAACTTTTCCATACATTGAAACTTTGTGACCATAGTTGAGAGAGGGTTTTCGACATCATGAAAAAAGACTCAAGTAAAGAAAATTATTAAAAATCAATGATAAAGTTATCAAGCAAATGAAAATTTCTCTTTATTGTCATTTTCTCTCTTAACCATTGATTCAGATAAATGTTTTATTCTTCGAGATTCAATTAGGTTTAGTATGATTCAACATACATATAGAATGCTTTACCACAAAAGGAAAATATAAACCGATTAGAATCAGAAAGCTACTTAATGATTGAATTACTAAGTAAGCATAAATTTACATTAAAAGCTCTCGTAAAACTTTTTATTATCTAAGCATCAAGCAACTATATACGATGGCAACGGAAACAATTTCAGATGATCTTTGATCTACATTCTAATAAAACGGTGCCAGTACAACCTTAAAACTGAATAAATAATTATATCATATAACGTACTTAAAATAAAACAGAACTTTCGACATGTTTGCTATAGAAATTTTAAGTAGCAAAATCGTGGGAAATCACATTCATGTTGTGTTATGCTGTAAATATGAGATTTTTTCCCTCATAAATACTTTGACTGAAAGTTTTATGCATTTTTATAATCTCACAAGTACTGACGACATGAAATTTTATTCAGCTATGAAGTCAGTGTACATTAAAATAATTATTTTGGGACTTGGGTTTGCCAAATGGTATTAAAATGTAATGGAGTTATGAAAAGGAGAAACTGTATAAAAGATATGCAGTAAAAATATTCCATTCTAAGTACTTGTTTCGCAAACAAAACATAACAATGGATTTTGCATCCCAGTTATGTAAATTAACAGTTCAAGCATCGGCATCTACAATGATACTTAAACAGATGAAGGAAAACCTTGAAAAATAATAATTTTTCTTTTTCTATAAAATTTGTTGAATCTCCACTAAAAGAGTGATATTAAAAATTGAGGTTGAGATAAATTTTAATATTTTTTAATTTAAACCAGATGGTTTTTATTATTACCTAATCTAATTTTTCATAACTTTTTCAACATGACTTATTCAGTCGTTAGAGGAATCCAAGGAGAAATCGTTATTAATTCTGTGGTTCTCAAACCTCTTTTAATTTTAAGGAATATTTTCGCCGGAAGCTGGCGCTGTCTTCAATGTTTTCATTTTTCCGAAATTTTCCGAGATATTTTCTTCTCATAAGAAGATAAAAAACGAAATTCTGTTAACATCTGAATTTTCATTTTTATGAATGAAGCTCTCAAGTTAAGTAATCTTAAGCTTCTCAGAAGAACTTCCACCACTTAATCCACTCATCAATAATGAAATATGAAATATTTTGTTAAAATATGTCCTTTTAAAATTTATAAGATCTTTTTCATCATTAATCTTGACCCTGATTCAAGTACTTTTGTAAAGCTGCTGCTTTTCTCTATTGTTTCATATTTAAATTGATATTCTTTCCACATTTCTGAACAATGTTTTTTGGGTCGCAAAAGAATCTTCAACATCATTCATTTTTTTGGGAAAATACGAATAACAAACGCCTCTAAAAGGTACACCGCTGATATTATTCATGAGGGTTTCAAAGATTCATGCTCAGAATATTTGCAGCAAACAACGACCGCAAAAAATATTTTATGTATCGATTTTTGATTTTATTTTATTTGTTAGTGAAACTTATCCTAAAAAACTGAAAAATATATTTCTCCCATCAGAAAATCTTAATTTAAATGCACGAGTTGCTTCATCATTACAGCAATTGATCATTGAAAGCGTACCCAAGGCATTTAATAAATTTCAAAAGTTTTTTGGATGCAAACAATAATTTCAAATGGACTTTGTTTAAACGAATAAAATATAATTTTTGTTAAATTGATTTGAACAAATAAAAATTTTCTACAGACAATTAAAATATGAATTTATTTATGAATATCTTTTATCAACTGTAACAAAGCCTCATGCATGAATTAATGTGAATAGGATTTGGAAAAAATTGATATAAAAACTGTTATAATCTCCAAAGAGAGCGTGAGAGTAAAAACGGACACGTGCAGAAAAATTCTAAGGAAAATTTGTTGCCTATGAAAATTTCCTGTTTCTAGAAAATGAAATATGAGAGAATAAACAACAGACTGTTACATACACATCTGCATTTATGTTGATACGGAAAATTCTCTCCTGAATTTTCATCCTTGCTCAACTCGAGAAAAGTTTATGAACACAAACGAAACATTTTCAGTTGAATTTTATCAGTTCCGAGTGACACAAGCAGTTTGAGTTTATTCGAAGCATAGAATTTAGACGACTTCAAAAAGATCGAATAGTAGAAGCTTAAAACAAAAGAAGAATTAATTTAAAAAAATTCTCGTTCCAAAGCGTTGAAGCTTGAAAATTGCTAAGTTTGTGGTTTGAATATCTAACTCGGTTAGAACCCAAGAGATAAAAACAATAGTGTTGTAACAAATCTAGATCATTGATTTCTCCTCTGATATGTTGTCCATAATGTTGAATCATTAAACAGGAAATATGAGATTGGGTTAATGTGGAAAGTTTTGTGAGTTTAGAGAGAATTCAACTTATTCAAAAGGAAGGAAATTGATATTTTATGTAAAGGAGAAATTGTTGGCGATTACGTCCATTTTCTTGGGATTATTACATAATTTAAAAGTCATTAGTCATATTCTGTAGGGTAAGCAAAAAATTTTCTCTCTTCCATTTTTATGTTTTAAACAAAAGAAATCATTTGCATTCGGTGAAAGATGAAGGAGAAAAAAATAAACATTCCTTGAAAATTTGCTGATTCCATCTGAAAATCTTTACCATTAAAATAATGTTTTTTTTCACTCGACAATCGTTACAATCGTACTTCAAGTACAGCTAAGGCGCTAAACTAAATAAAAACCGCAAAAATTTTCCACCCTCTCGTTGCATAATAATTAAAAACAGCTGCGGGGGAGATGATGCTCATACGATTTTCATACTTTTATGTTGAAGCAAAGTGCCTTTATCATCCAAGCGAAAGATAATTATTTTTTAATAATTAATGTCCTCAGTTGTTTCTACATATCTCCCGAGAGTACGTGTGTGCTTTGCATGTAGCGAGCTCAATGCTGTGAATGATAATTCATGTTAGTTTAATACTAATGCTCGCAATTTATGCTATTGGCATTTTAACACATTCAGAACAAATGTGAAAATCATGGATTTGTTAAGAACTTAGGGCAATATTTGCGTATGTTCATACGACAAGAAGAGATGAAAATTCTAGAATATTTATCGTTCATTCTGCTACATATAATGACCAACCAGCTATGAAGGACTTGAGTAGATACTTATTTGTTTTCAGGGTGATTAAACCAGAGAATACATAAAAAGTGGACAGAACATGATGTGAAATTATTGAAGCTTTAAGCAATTTGCAACATCATTTAGAATCCAAATACCATGCTTCCATTAAATAATCTCTTTAGGACGAAGGTTGATGAAATTACTATTTGAATTCAACAGCAGTGTATGAAATTATGTATAAAAAAAATGAAATGTCCTTTCACCATTATATGAATCCGAAACCATATCAAGCTTCTTCTTTACGAGACATTGTTGGGTGAGCCAATATTCGAAACACAACAACAGAAGAAAACTCATGAAAACAAACAAAAGGAAACTGTAGCAGCATCAAATATTACATTAGATGAGAAAATATTCTTGATATCGGGAAAGATTCGTATCATACAATAAATGTTTATTTTCATTCTTATATCGTTTTCGCCTTGACTCGGCTTCGCTTCATGGTTTCACGGTTTTACGGTTGCCGAGCACAGACACAAAGAGAATTATATAAAATAAACAATTTGCATAAAATCCATAAAAATAATTTCGTTATCATATTTGCTCAACGATCCTTTGGGCTTGTTAAATGGCAACAGCAGATAAATAAATAACGCTCGGTTACTTTTTATTGAAAGCGCGTCTTTAGATAAAAAATAAAATGAAGGCAAATATGTGCCTCCTTCACGCCTGCCTTTTCATGTAAATATCGAACACATGAAGCGTTATGCAAATATTGCGTGTATCATGTTTTATTTATTGAGCGTTTTGATGTGATATTGAACCAATAACATGATTCTAAGATATGCTGATTCAGTCTGCTTTTGACAGTTTAAAAGGTACAATTTCATAACATCTCAAAAGAGATTATGGAAGCTTTTGAGAGATTGACAAAAAAGGAAGAAAGAAATTCATACCTGAAATTATCAAAACAAAACTTTCTTTCTCTCCTTCAACGCTTCTTCACTTTCCTTCTTTTCTCTTTCCTTTATTCGTTCGATGTTCGTTGAAAAACAACAAAGTTTGATGTTGTTTTTTGTTGAACTAACTTCATTTTCAAAAGCTAAAAAAGTTTATCGTCATCCAATAGCTTTTCACAGCAATGTAAAGTTGTTATTGGTAAAAAAATGTCAATTGATCCCAGAAAAGTTTGACTGTCAGTCAAATCGAAGTTTAAACTTCATTCGCAGCTTCAACGATGCTGAACAACTTGAGTATCTCAATTTCATTACGAAATCCATTTGCAAATAGTTAAAAAATAATTTTATCTCCTAGCGCATTGAAGGAATTGATGTGAAAAGTTTTTCAATATCGAATCGCAAGAGTTGTGCTAACAACGAGGAATTTAAAATATTTTTTCACATGTCGTTCGAGGAACATGATAATCAGCATATAAAATAAAAACTTTCATAAAATATTCCTATGAGATATTTTATAGGTGGAGTTGAGAGACTCGAATTGATGCTCAAGCTGTTGAAATGCGATTGGAATTTTTTTATCATCATCAGCGCTTAATGGATCTGAACATAAACGCATTAATGTGATTTTTTTTTTGTTTTAGAACCGTTTTCAATTTATATTCATTTCTCTTTCTCTGGGGACTTGTTTTAAACAGTTATTTGGGAAAGTTTTAACGACTGACTATATACGTAGAAAGTTTAATGAGATTCATTTTGAGCTGGGAAGCGTGATGAGAGAGTGAAACATTTTAAAATAAGTCATTAAAGTCATATAATCTAAACCATGTAGGTATATGATGTCTTGAACCTTGTCTTTAGCGTTCATAAGAGGCATAATTAATATGCGAAGCTGTCACTCAAACAGCCTCCAAGGAATTATTTTTTCAAACTTAAGAGAACATGTAAAATTTTCTTCATCACAGCTTCTTTGCTTCCAGGGATCAACGCGATGAGTGTTTTTACGATGCACTAAATGTTGAGAGGAGGGAAAAAGTTTTAATGAGCTTTCATCAAATAATAAATATTACCTTATTACATCAAAATTAAATAATCCAATTAGTCACAAAAGTATAAACAAAAATAATGGAAAAAGCTTGAAATATTTTAAAATTTCCTCGACTTTTAATAGGTACTTTAAGACCAGAATATTTTTCGTTTCTTTATTTTTGGATTAAAAGTTTATGCATTACGGTTCTCATCTTATTATTTAAGAATGAATACACATGGAAAATGAGGAGAGAAGAAAGAATAAAATGAGATTCCATTAAAAATCTTGTTGAGAGTTGAAGTCAAGCAACAAAGTTTTTCCATAAATAATCATTTAGAATTTTAGATATTTTTTTCTTCCTTTTTTCTTTATTTCTGCCTCGCAGACATGAACTCTCGAAAGTTCTCAACTGCAAGCAAAGCCATGAAAATCTTTTTTTAAATCTCCTTAGGAGTTATTTATTTGCTTATGCCAAAATGAATTTGTATTGATGACAAGTTGAAGGTTTCTCTTCTTATTTCGAATCCAACTTCTTCAAGGGTTTTATTTGCTTAACTCAAAAAAAAAAAATTTTTCTTCATTGAAAATTACTTTTTAGATGACAAGAGAAGGAAGATAAGTCGATTCGAAAAGAAATCGTCGAAGAAAGCAAATTAAAGTTCACTCTTGCATGTCAGAATCCAATGAAAATCTAATCAAAAATTGATTTTGTGTTGCGCTATAAATTTTAATTTTTTTTTCGTTTTTTAACAACGACGGCGAGAATGAAAAGAATTTTTGCTCTCGCCTTTCCTTACTCCAGCATTGTTTTTTTTTCTCGCTATTCTGCTTTCATCTTATCCGCTGATTGCTGTAAAATTGTGATGATAAGATAAGAATCCTGGATTATGAAGCACGCGGGGAATGAAATTTGTGCGACTTGGCGAAACGATAATTTCATATCGTAAATTATCTTGCAAAGAAATGAAAAGTCTTTCGGTTGTCCCGTTGAATGTTGAGCTAAGGGAAAAGAAACTTTACGATGCTTTTTTTACAGTAAACATTCTTACAAGTGTTTCTCTTCAAGAAAAAATTGTCGTCCAAAGGAATGAATCTCGTTTCAAATAAAAAAACATTCGGACAAAGATAACATGAAACATTCAAAAGCTCACATAAAATAAATAAAAAAAGAGAACGTTGGATAAAATAAAATATATTGTAAGAAGAGTAAAAATATAATTGCCATTGGACGTCTTACAGTAATGCAAGGAGCGAAGCATATCGAGATGGGTGGGGAAGAATGAAAAGAAGACTCAGAAAAGGGATGCTCAGCGTTTAGTCATGTTGTATGCGATCAACTCGAGCAGAAAAGCAATTTGGTTCACGAGAGATAATTTTATGGATTTTATGTGCTTACAGTAGATTATGGAATTGGCTGTTAGGAAAACAAACATACGGAGGAAGGAAGATAGATTGAGAAATGTGCTATAAATGGTGCGTGGACTGAAATGTTTACAGACTCAACTCGTCTCCATGGTTTTGCCATCCGTTGCCTGCTGCTTGCTGTTTTCCGCGTCTAGCTTCTAATTTATTTTTAATACACAATTTCTTCGGCTTTCTTATCGCGTAAGCTTTTTTCCTTCCCCTTTCTTCTTCACTCTCAAGAACACACTCAACGTCTGAACGATTTCGCTTTCGAGAACTGTATTTATTTCACCATCAATACAATAGTCACATCCAAGCAAATAATAAAATAACATCAAATGCGAATAATGATGACATGAAAAGTGCTTTGTTACGTAAAGAAAAAAAGAGAGAGAAAAGGAAAGAAAGGGGGAGAGAGATGGAGGATAAAAATAGATCCACTTCCTGTTCGTATTTCCGATTGCGAAGAACAACAAACAAACAAACAAACATCTTTCTGTTATTCTGTGTAGAGAGTGTTATGAAATGTCTTCTGTCTTTTGTTATGATGTAATGACTTCTAGCTGGTAGGAATATAAATAAATTTATGCTTAGAAACAAAAAGAAATGACTCCTTTTTCCATCTCCTTTGATTTGAGTAATGAGAACGCGTTTGTCGTGAAAAATCATTTGCCAATTACACACAAATTGCTCTTATCATACATTGCCGCCGTTCGTCGTGATCATGTACTTTAAGACGGAAAGCAAAATATGTTGTTTTTATGCTAAGCAGCTTTATTATAAGCAGAAGAAGATAAAAAGTGAAAGTCATCGTGAGGTTTAAACAGAGAAGGGAAGTACATTAAGTTATGATTACCCGCAGTATCGTGGAAAGTTGAATGAAGTCGGCGTTTGAGTCTTCTCGCTTATTTTTTGTTTATCTATTTAAGAGGACAAGGCAAGCTACACAGCCAAATGTGAAATGCTGTCTCTTCTTATCTTCGTTTAGACGGAGGAAACCCAATTTGACAGTTTATGTGTTTCCACCACTTCTCCAAAATCATCGAAAGAAAAACAACGCAATAATAAAGACTGGGTCAATGAATTTCTGACGAAGCCAATAAAAAGATTTTCTTTTTTTATTACTTGATAACTGAGTGATGCAGAGAAGCTGCCATAAAATAAAATTGAAAAAAGAACATTGTAACAAGTACACAGAGAGTGAAATTAAATATATTGACATAAAACGTCTCTAAAGACTTTTAAATGTCTAGCTTGCAATTCTTAAATTAATAGACCAGCAGCGATGATATCATGAAATCTTAAAGTCCATTAAAGTTATCTCATGAGAAGAGAAGATCAAGAAGACGTAGAAATTCTTTTTCACTTAAAAGCTATCTTAGGGACAGTTAAGATTTTCTTTTAATTTAAAGCACTTTGCAGACTTCCTCTTGGCATTTCATTTCACTTGACGTAGCGTGAAGCGTTGGTTTCGATAGAAAAAAGAAACTGAAGAAACTTAGAATTGAGATGGAAGAAATTGATTGAAAAACTTTGCTTTTACTACTTACTTAAGGATTCAGATTGGAAACTATACAGATGGAAATAATCGAAGCTTGATATCAAGTTCAGATTTCAACTTAAAAATACTTTCTAAAATCTTGCTTACAGTCATGAAGGCAGGTAATGAATTATTCTCACTGCTGCTATTAATCGAAGCGAAAAGAAAGTTTAAAGGAAATGTTATCGTTGAAAGATTCGAACTTTGAATGCTCCAGTGATGTCAAGTGAAAATTCTTTAGATTATAAGATTAAGTTGTCATAAAATGATGAATTGACGATTTCAGTAACAAATCAATCAAGCAACATTCCTTAAATGTCAAAATATTTATGTTTTTCACATAGCACACGTCATTACAAAAAAGTTTGTTTTAAAGCGTCATGTTTTCCTTCTTTTAATTTAAATATTTCGACATTTTCTTTATCCTCTGTTTTCTTTATCGATTGAAATTAAAATATTCTTTTCCTGTCTGTGTCTGGGTGGAAAGCGGATTTTCTTTCTTGTCGAAATAATAAAACTTTGCATGCACTACGCTAGATTAAATCACTTTTTCCAACATTCTGTTTACTTATTTTCATGATCAAAGTTTTCCCACTGTGTAATGTTTCCCTGTCGCTTTGCTTCGTTATCGAGGAATGAGAGATTGTCGGGAAATGGTGGCAATTATTTGCTAACTTTTTGCTGTGATAACTTCCCGGTATGCAAGTATCAACAACGCTTTTTTATGCAAGCAAACAATAGTGGCTATGGCTAGCAATCTCTATGAAAACAGCACGAGATGAAAAGTTTTCAATAACTTTTGAGATTCTCAAACTATCTCATAACACGACATTTTCTTTGTCTTTCCTTCGGAATGCAATCGTGACTTCCTCAGATGCCTCAAAATTCTACATAAAAACAACTTTGTCTTTTGAAAGCATTCAGTGTTATTACGCTATATACAAAAGTATTATGCAAGTTTATAACCAACTTTACCATGCTTGGTGTAGCTGAACATGAAAGAACATTCTTTAAAAAGCAATTTTATGCATGACTCTCGGAAAGTTCTCCCCCGTTCAGACACTCATTCCAAGGTAGAGAAATATGATTCTTCTTTTAAAAACTTTCTTTTTTTTCTACATTTCATTTGAATTTCTTGTTATGCAACAGAATTAAAATGTGTACAATATAAATAAATTATCCAATAACATTTCATTAAATTATGATCAAAGAGCAGAAGCAAAAGTGCTTGAGGATATAAATGAATTCACAAAGCAGCATCAAAGAATGAATAGTAAATTGATGAAAATAAATGAAGAACGGGAAAATGATTCTATTGAAATTGATTTGCAAGAGAATTCCATTTGCTCGCCTCACGTAATTCAATACTACTGGATGGTCATTGCTGTTGGGTTAGAGAAATGATTCTGAAAATAAAATCATCCCTTAGACTGAAAAACAAAGCACAGAGAGAGAGAGAAAGACAGCTTTTCACTCATGAAGAATTGTCGTTTAAATTCAACGAAATTTTCAAATAAATTTCTTTTAGTAATTTTAATGTCAAACTTTGTATACCAAAAGTGTGTGACCAAAATTGTAGAGAAAGTAACGGCGCTTTAATATTTATTTCTAGTTAAACCGGTTGACTTTTGCAACCGCTGTTTTTTCTAAAACACAAGCAATAAGAATTTTCTATCAAACGATAGAAAACTCTCAACTTCATTCATTAGTTGCCTTTTGTTAGAATTTCATATTGGAGAAGGAAAAAACGAAGTGAGTTTGAAAGTGCTTATTGATTCTCCTAAAAATTCGATTTTTTGTTGAAATTCCATAAATTTTTGTGCTGAAGTCAATTAATTAGTGAATTAAAAGTTAACTTAAAAACTTCTTTCTAGTATCCGTTTTCCACAACTCATTAGAGATAATGTGCAGATGAACAAGACAAAAATGTATCGATTCAAGTAACAACTGATTAGATTGCAACGTTAACTAATTGACAAAATTACTGAGTACCAAAATTCATCTCTCTTGTTTCGTATCAGTTTGTTTTTGGGTTGTTTGTGTCAACCTCGATCCAGACTATCAACGTTTTGAAGATTGTGACTGTCAATGAAAGTTAGAAGAATTATCAAAATCAAACGGTTTTTGTTATGCTCGTGTAAAGTGTGAGTCACTCGCATTCTTTCGGACTTTGTTTGAATTGGGGAGGGTTAAGAATTTTTTTGAGACATTTCTGAAACTAACAAACATAAACCAAAAGAAACGTTTGAGATTTTTATTCATTCTACCAGATCATACATAGTAGATCGCTCTTGCATTCGCAATTTACGTGATAAATGAAAACATCTCAATTGTATTTGTAAGTTGTATTCATTTATGATCATAAATCGGTTATAATATTTTCCTTATTTTCGTTAATATATGAATGAAGATCTTTTCGAAGTGCTTATGATAAAAGAACCCAAAAAATAGTGCTTGAAGATATAAATGAATTCACAAAACAGCATCAAAGAATGAATAGTAAATTGATGAAAATGAATGAAGAACGGGAAAATGATTCTATTGAAATTGATTTGGAAGAGAATTCCACTCACTCGCCTTACGTAATTCGATTTTGCTGGTTGGTCATTGCTGTTGGGGTAGAGAAATGATTCTGAAAATAAAATCATCCCTTAGATTGAAAAACAAAGCACAGAGAGAGAGAAAGAAAGCTTTTCACTCATGAAAAAAAGTGATCACGTCCGTCTCGAGACGAGTAACAATCACCCGTGCCATCTGGGAGATTTCATTTTGTTAGAGTATTTTTTTTCCCTTCTATCTTTCCCATAGCATGTGGTGAACTGAAAGCCCATACGATAGCACAAATGGACTTGAAAAATACTTGACATTATGACGGCAATTTTGTTAGAAAAACAACAAGCAAAAAATTGATTTCTTTTTGAAAATGAAACAGAAGTTTTTTAGATACTTTTTAGATAAGGATAGCTCAGCAGTCATCCTCACAGATTATCTCAGATATTTTCGATCACATCACTTACCGATGTTTTTTATTCTCTTCTCATTCGTTTTACAAATCTTGTTTTTTATTCCTTCTTATTTTTATTTGCAGCTATCAAGCAGATATCTCATCTCTCCTACTCATCCCACTAACCGCATAAAAAAGATGAACTTCCTCTCGTTAGATGGCTTACGAATGTGGATTTCAGCTGTATTGCTTCTTGTTTTTGTTAGTTTAGGTAAGTTTACGGAGCATGTTGAAAACCGCCCTCATCACAAACCTTCAGAGTGTTGCCAAACAATTTCATGAGAAAAGGAGCAAAGATTTATGTTGTTCTTTTACCTTATAACTCATTCCAACTTCCTACTTATACACAAACACGTAGACATATATAGAGAAATGAAAATTGCTTGACTTTTATAGTTTACTCGACTTCAGCCTCCTTTTTTTCCACTCAAAGCACAAGCGCTTGAAGAATCGTTAACATCAGCACAAAAAAGAAGATTGAAAGATGAATTTCTGACAAGAATCCTGAATGAATGTGGCTTGAACAATCTTTTTTCTTTCCTTTCGTTTCTTTTTTATTTCTTCCTTCTCTCTTTTCCTGGTTTGCGTGCTCGGCTCATGATGGAAAGCATAGGAAAAAAAACTATCATATATCATAGGATTTTCCACCCATATCTAGCACACATGCTCTTAAGAAACGGTTTGAGATAAAAATTATTTTATCGTTACTTTCCTACAAGCAATCTATCAAAAATGTTGGAAGGAATGAAATGCTTTTGTTTTGAGCTTATCCATTCTCCATTCTAGCTCGAGCTCCATAAAACAATATACAAAAGCTTAAAAGTTATAAAATTTTCCAACTAAAACCTTCAGCCATATGATGAATGCGATTCCATTTTCTCCAAAATGATTTCATTTTTTTTGTTTTGTTATTTTGCCAATGCTCTTGCTTCATCCAGAAGCGTGCTTGGGTAAGCAAAGCAGGGTAGTTGGTTGGAATGATGGCAGCAATGGAAGTGGTTGAAGTGAAAAGAAAAAAAAAAATCATGTAGAAGAGAATAAAATTGCTTTGAGACAACTAAATCGGAAAATGAACGATGTGAGATCAAAATTGAATGGGATAATATTTTATAAACAGACACGTTCAGATTCATAGTTCCCCATAACCACCCACACTTCTACTCCTTTCCACCCCCTTTCAGTTTGCCTTCAATCACAATTCACAAGGCCACATTGTACCTAACTGAATAGAACGGAGAGAGAAAGAAAATTGAATAAATTTTCATTTATGCCAACCAATTCGAGTTGATTTAGTTTTTATTGATGTTTCAAACACACAAATCGAGTCTAGTGGGATTTGATCAATTGTCTGTTGATAAAACGCTCAAGATTTTTTATTGGCTAACGTTCAGAGTAAACAATACTTTAATGTATCAGCTCATTTCTAGCTTTCCTTCTTCCTATTTATTAAAGCATAAAGCATAAAATTTATTCGCCTTTTCTAGGAAGAAAACGTAAAGCCTCAAGAGTGCTATTATTTACACTTGATTTCGGTTTAACGAACTTTTTTTCTCCATCTATGGGAAAAGCAAAGAAAATCATGCGACAGAAGAAGGAAAATTTAATTAATTTGTTATTCTTCTTTTTCTATTTATCTCTACGGCTCAGCAAAGCTAATAGAGAGAATTGTGCCCAATTTACTTCTTTCAGACAAATCACAAACGGAAGGAGAAAAGTTGTCGTTGAGGGACGTACGGAATAAAAATTCCTTCCTTCCCATCACAATTTGATTCTTCCCTCTGGTGCTTGCATTATTTACGTTGATTCCGTATTGAATTTCCTTGAGTTTGCATTATTTTGTATTCTTCCGTCTTGATTTCCTTCCATCACTTGCGTCTATTGATTTAATGCTAGGGGTTACTAACTTCAACTTCGCCATTATTAGTTTGAATAGAAAGGAATGAAAGAAAAATGGGATGAAATTCTTTCTTAATTACACTGCGCCAACTTCTACCGACTTCTTCGAGAAGGAATTAGTAGGTAATGTAAGAAGTAGGAATATTTTCCCACTGGTGCTGCTTAGTTTTGCTGTTGTAAATACTTATAGCTTTTCTACTTGAAGTTTCCTGGCCCCTCAGGGCTTTTTGTTCCGTACAATTAATTATCACTTCAGCTTAATTGCTCGCCTTCAAGTTTTATTTCCCCACTTTCGTTACTGCTGCTAGGATAAGAAAAAAGAGAGGAAAACTCCAGGAAAAACTACTACACGCAATTCGGAATAGAAAAAAAAACAGCATGAAAAACTTTTCCCATAGAAAGTTTTTTCGTGTAGAATAACAAGCCTTAATAGAGCGATGAAAGTTTCTCTTATGTCTGTCTTTGCTTTGCCTTGAGCTTTAATTAAAAATAATAATCTTTTCTACGATAGATATTCATGATTTGAGAATTCATTTAAGGGAAATAAGTTTTATGAATATTTTTCTTTCATGTCATATTCATTCATTGATACTCGTCGATAAAAATGAATCACAACAATTTATTTTCATGTTATGTGTTATCATGGGGATATGTTCATAAATTACGGCTTCATTCGTTATCATCGATGAAATTTTTATTAGATGTAAACATTGAATTTTTATGCAAAGTAGACTCGACAGGCTTTTCCGAGAGAAATCTTTTCATGGAAGTTTTTATATTAAATTTTTGTATGTTTGTGTTTTATATTCTCAACAACTTGATTTACGATTTGCTCCTTGACTACACGATCTTATCCTTAATCAACCTAATTTCTATTCACGATATCCAGAAAAAAAAGCTTTTCCGTTAAAACTTTTTTTAATATATTTCCCATAATCTCACTCAGTAAATCTTTGCCAGTACATTATTCACAAGGAATCCATTAAAGGCTCAACAACTAACGTTTAAGAACACTCCACAGCTATTTCTAATAGTAAAAGCAATTAATTAAAGCAATTTATCAAAGTGCCGCTGAAATATTCTAGTAAATTTACTTATTCTTGGGATGTCTGAATGAATAAAAGAAGACAAAATAGAACAATAAAAAAAGAGGCAAACGCCGCTTAGCTTTCAGCTTTTCGCTGTCCTTGAGGCAAGGCTAAAGTTGATCCTAAGGACAATACTATGAGGCACTTTTATGACTTCTCTCCTTTACTAAAATCTCCCCTAAAGGGATTAACAAGTTGATGGATAGCTTTTAAAAGGCTCTTTAGTCGAGTCTACTTCTTCAATTTCGCCTTTCCATTAAAAAACGAAAGAGAGAGAGAGAGTGAAAAAACTTTTATCTTGAGTAACACGTTTTTCAAATGATTTAATTTTATAATCCACTGGCGTTGTCACAATAAATGTCGTTCGCTATTGTTTTCAGCTGACATAAAAGCTCCTAATAGGACCGAAAAGAAAAGAAAACATTTTTCTTTCATACTTTTCCGTCTTTTCTTTTTATTCCTTAATCGTCATCATTCGGTTGGGGTGAAAGCCAAAACATGAATTCGTTCTTTGTTCTTTATGAAGATCGATCAAAAAAAAATCTAAGAGACTTTAGAGATTTATTACAGTGCTTAATTGACGCTGAAATAACAAAGAAAAAAAAGTTGTTTTTAAGTCTTTTCGTTGTTTAAAAGACGTGCCCAAATAAAAAGAAACAAAATAAAGAAATAAATTTTAATGGCTGTAGATGGCAAATGAAAGGCGCATATTCAGAATGAGCTAATAATCCTAATTGATGTTGGTGATTTTGATAGCAAATGGTCTTTAAATACTTTTTTCTTCTCCGAGAATTGGCAATACAATGAGGTGAAGTAATGAATGCTGCTTCAATTTCTTATCGGCTTTCCGCTTATTCTCGTTCATACGAAAATATTTCTTGCTTTTGTTCGTAAATATAAAGCAAGTTGTAAAGGGCAAAAAACTTTGTGTTCAACGTTGAGATATTTTTATTTTATCTCTTTGTTGAGATATCTTTCAATGGACAGTGTCAAATGGGGGCAGTAACGTGGGCGACATCTGATACTTTAACAACACATTTTCTTTTATTTCCTTCACTTCTTACTTTTCGTAGATACTTAATGAGAAAACTCTTGTGTTTCTTTTCAACACAGTCCACGCATAAGCTCACACTTAATCACGTTTCGGCAGATTTGCTTCTGGCAAGAAACCTTTGAGATAAAAAAGGGCATTTTTCAACGCTGAGAAAAATTTTCCTTAAGAAAATCTTTTTGCCATTTTTCTTTCCTTTCTCCACTAAAAATCTCTTTCTTGTTCATTTATTTTTTTTTGTTCTTCGTGTTCGAAGAAAAGTTTTATTTTGTGACATGACCTTGGACGACGATTAGTCCACTGAAATGGCAATAATTTATCAAACTCCAGCGGGACATTTTTTCCTTTTATTTTAAAAAAAGCTTTTTGAGCTTACACTACTTACGAACGACAGCTTTGGAGTTATTTGGAACGACTTCATCAAAATTTATTTCAGGAAACGTCTCACGACTTTTGCCTTTTTCCTGTTTTGACTTCATGAGTTGCAATTTAAGTTTTCCATTGTAACATTGCCTCAAAAAGAAAAATATTTAATAATAAAATAAATGAATAAATGCGAATAAACAACGGCACTGTTAGCCGGCATGCCAAGCCACAAAATTTCATAATATATTTATGCAAATTGTATCATTGTTGCGAATATTCATTTGGCAGAAGCTAAAGCAGCACCATTTGGATTCATAATTTTCCATTCCAATAAATTTAACTCCAACCGTCGCACATCGATTATTCAATAACAAGATGAAGAATGAAATGAAAGTTTTCTTTAACGTTTTCACTCATTTATTTGCCAGCTTTTCTCATTCATGAGACTTATACTCAGAAATTTGTTTTCCTCATCCAAATGTTTCTCTTGTCTTTCAAACCAAAGATGGAAAGAAGTAGAAAAAAAATCCAATCTCAATTGTTGGTTTTTCTACAGCGTGGCAAATGATCCTTGAGAAAGGCAACGGCAGGCAACACGAGCTAAAAAAAAACGTTGAAATGAAAAATTTCTTAGACTTTTTCTTCTTTCTTGGAAATGTGCTCGGGAAATGGGGAATTGAATAATTTACTTTCATAGGCACACAAGAAACATTTCATTCGTTTTTTCCTTATAACATTCGCTCGTCTCTTACTTACTCTTCATACTTTGCCATAAAATTTATTCAAATTTTATTTAAACAAAATGGAATTTACGTAATGGCAATGAAAACACATGAAAATAATTTTAAAGACGAACCGAACATAAACCGAAAACAGTCTTGAAATGAAAGTTCCGTCTTAAGTATTTGGTGATAACGTGGCGGTGAATGTGAACGTGGTTGCTGTCGAAACGACTCTTTCGATGCCAATCTTGGTACACAAAGGCAGCAAGCAAACAGGCAGGCAGGCAAGCACCTTCAACCACGTTAATCAAATAAATTGTTTTGCCTTCTTCCTGACTTTCCCTAATGTTAACTCTCATACTTCCCTTTCGGTAAAGGTATGTCAGGTTACTTGTTTAAATCTACATTCATTAAATGGGTGTTCAGGTACGTTTTACGCTTTTTTTCTTCTCTGCTTTCCTTCGAAAACAAAATTTAACTCTCGCTTACATAGCAGCGCCTTTCAAGCAAAAGATTTATGGTGCGAGAAAGGGAGCACATGAGACAATTTCAACCAGTTTCTTAACACTTTTATCTCACGACCCTTGCCACCTTTTGGAATCTGTTTGCTTGCATAAATTGAATGCGAATAACGTAATGTAGCGAGATGATAACGCAGAAAAAGGGTTTTCCTCAAAGCTTATGGGGTAAGAGAGATAGAGACAAAAACGAAAGAAAAAAGAAGTTCCTTCCATAAGGTTTTTCAAGGGAAGGGGGGGAGGGGAAGAGATGAATTGAATTGTAAGCTTCATGAAAAGAAAACAATTGGTCACGCCTGAATCACTCTACTAGGATTTGCTTTCTCTCTTTTCCATTATACAAAACTTTCTCTGTTGCTGATAAACGATAATCCTTTCATTTGTAGACTCAACGATATCATTTGGAGCTTCATTCCATCTCATCTTCTATTTATTTACTTTATTCTCTTCTGTTCCGTTCCGTTCCCCTTCCACCCACACTTGCTCGAACAAATAACAATAATTTAATTTTATAGCTGAGGCTTTTCAACTTTACGCTTTTATCACCTCACTCACTTTCTTTCTCGCTGCTCAGGAATCACATCGACGTTTGATCCATACCATGACGAGTTGATGGGTTACAAAATTGATGATGATGGGAATATTCGAAGCAATGACGACAATCTTAACGAAGTGATGGAAACGACAAGCACGGAAACGCCGATAACTGGTCCGTATTTCGATTACACGGCTTTCAGGAATGTTTCAACGCTTGTGAAGAACACCGCCTATCTGAAATGTCGAGTACGGAATATTGGAAATAAGACGGTAAATTTTCTTCTTAACATTTCTTCACGACGACAATTTTGCGTTTCTTTCAATCATCATTTTTATTTTTCTTTCACCTCATTTTCATCATTGCTCGTTCAGGTTTCGTGGGTTCGCCATCGTGACATTCACCTCTTGACGGTTGGCACATTTTCATATACAAGCGATAATCGTTTTCAAAGCATACACGATCCTGAATCAGAAGAATGGATTTTGAAGGTATTCACTCATTCAATGATATTTAATTAAATTTTATTATTATTAAAGGCATTGATGGCAACGACATTTCCTTCTTTTCTAGCTTCAATATCCACAAATCAGAGATTCGGGTATCTATGAGTGTCAAATATCAACAACACCGCCTCGAGGTTATCCTGTTTATTTGTCAGTCGTTGGTAGGTTTGAGGCACTTGTAGTGTCATTCATTATATTTGAATTTAGGAATTTTAATTGCTTTTTACAGAGCCATTGACGACAATTGTCGGGGGACCGGAGATTTTTATCAACACAGGATCCACAATTAACTTGACATGTATAGTGAAAAATTCACCCGAATCGCCATTTGCTATGTATTGGACGCATGACGACGAAGTAAGCCTCTTTCTCGTTTTCCGTCGTTTCGTTTTTCACAAACCCATCTATCAATTTCAATTTGTGAACTCAATTTTTCATTGTCGCTTTCAATTTCTGACATAAGCTTTCAAAGGTCTCAAACAACATCATTTCATTTTATAAACATTCGAAAAGCTTCAAAAGATATTTATGTAGACATTAGCAAGATTTTTTCTTTCCTTTTACTTTTAACTCAAGCAAGCTGTTTAAATTGTTTGTTGGTAAAACGCCAATGGAAAAGTTCTATTCTCATCTTCAATTACAACGATAATTTGTTAATTAAAAGAATTGCTATAGAGACGGGAACATTTATAAATCATATCTAGCAATTGAAAAGTCTTTAAAAGTTTCATTAGGTTTAATTGCTGGTGTAATGATTGAAAATTAAAATCGTTCAAGTGAGAAAAATTTAAAACTTGATTGTAAGCAGTAAAAGTTACAAAACTTTGGAAAGTATCCAAAGATGATTTCTTAGAATTTTTGGAAAATAGAAATCTAATGGATTTCATTTGAAACACTCTTCTACTTAGTTAAAATAAATAACATCAAAATCTTATTAAAGAAATCAAAAGAAATCTAGAAGAACTTAGTGATGCCGTGGAGATTTAAATTTTCCTTCATTTTCTTAAGGAATTCTTCAGGGAAATATTAATTAAAAATTTCATACAAATTTAATGAAAATTTTGCTTGTTAAATTTCGTAAAAAAGAAAAGAAAACTCGTCCTTCTCTTATCACAAAAAACGGTATGAAAGATGTTGAAATATTCTCACGAAACATTTTCAAGATACACGATTTTAAAATTTCAACATGCGTCGAATAATTTAGTAACTCTCAGGAATATAAAAAATTATGATAATTTCGACAGCATGAAATAATTTCGCTCAAGATAATTCAAATAAATTACAAAAGTGGTGCGTGAGAGTTGGAAAATGTTCTAAAACGTTTTGTAATTGTATTGCAGGAGATCAACTATGATAGCCCACGAGGAGGCGTCTCAGTGATAACAGAGAAAGGTGAAATCACGACATCTTATCTACTGATACAACGAGCCAAACCATCCGATTCGGGGAAATACAAATGTAGTCCATCTAATGCCAATAGCAAAACCGTACATGTCCACATTTTAGCTGGTGCGTGAACTTTTTTCTCTTCCATTTCGTTACGTTTTTATTTTTTTTTTACCTCTCAACTAATTGAAAATAAAACACGACCCAGCAACCAATTTTCTTTTTTTTCTGATTTATTTTTATTTTTCTGCGTGCTTCGTTGACGGATCCTTTTTTTTACGCATTTATAATGTCGATCAATGCAAATCACTTCACATTTATTTTTACAGGTGAACACCCCGAAGCCATGCAAAGCGTGAGTTCCTTAAATTCGATGAATATCAAGTTCATGTGGAGTTTAGCAATAGCACAAACCATTCTCATCGTTCGCTATGTTTACAATGATTCGTCATAGTCGATAAATGTCATAGGAAAATTTTGATGTTTTTGTTGTTTCTTGTTTTAAGACTGAAGAAATAAAAAAATAAAACGAATATTTTTTAGAAAACGACTAAACTATTTTATATCTTTTAAAGTATCAAAATTAGATTCAAAAATGCAAAGTGCTGAGCCATACATAAAGAATTTTACTAAGAAGGATCTTTATCTACTTTCGTTTGGACAACTTCCACATTTTCGCTTATTAAATTCCCTAAACTAGACTTTCAGAATGTTCTCCTTGAATATTTTAGAGTAGAAAAGCTAGATTAGCAGAAAAAAGAATGAACAGAACATATTTACGTGCTTGAAAGTTGCTGACCTACTCAGAGACGTTTTAAGGACGACCCGAAACAAAAAGTTTACTTAAATAAACGAAACTTTACATAAAAATAAGCATCTTTCAAATGATTATCCGAAGAAAAGCCCTAAAGTGATGATGAAAATAAAGAAGCTTTTCTTTCCATGAAGTTTTAATTAAATTGCAAACATCTCCATTTCTTTTTTTTCTTGTTGAAATTCTAATTGTAATTCTAAGATGAAGGTTGTTGAAGCTTTGATGATGAAGATGATGATTGGGAAATGTAAAACAAATTTACTTCCCAAAAAAAGCTCAATTTCGTCAAGGTGACGGTCCAGGCCATCATTTACTTCTTAAGCTTTCAATAAGAAGAAAATTTTGTTTTTACCCTAACAAATCTTTTTCAGTTTAATCGAAAAGCTTTTGAAGTTTAAAAATGAGAACACTCAAAGTAACAATTTTCGGTGATGAATTTTTTAGAATCCTTTTAGTGGATATTAAAAAAGATCATTTTTGCTGGTACCTGCTGTTGTTGGAAAGCATTCGTCAAATCTGAATTATTTCTTTATCCTTGGGGCTACGTGCCTGCATGCAATTCCAGATTACATACATTTATCTTGTTCAACTCACCCATGATCAACATATTAATCTCTCAGCCAGCATTGCTGCTGCTACAAACAATAATAACGATATTCAATGAAACGAAATTGCTTTGAATTAATCTTCTGACTTTAAACATTTATTCAAAGTTCCAACAACAGTGCAAGTAGAAAGGAATAATTCTTAATTTTATTTTAAGGAATGAGTAGCAGTTTAAAACTCTATTAACATGAAAATTAAGTTTCAAATTATATTACGAAGTAAACTTATTTCCATAACACACAACATGAATAAATGTTGTAAATTTAATGTTAAACAATTTAAATTTCATCTTCAAACTTCACCTTCAATTTGGAAATTGTGCAGTCGAAATAATTTAACATGTTAAGTCAAGCAACGTTTTGATATTATCGTACATGTTGAACATTATTTACGCATCCGTGGAAACAAAATCTACCGAGCCATTACATAATTTCACATCAGCTAAAAGGTAAAATTGTCATTCAACGGGAAGAACTTCTCGAACCTCAATTGAATTACTTTTTTTCTGCTTGATTAGATAACTTCGAAAGCATTTGGAAATATTTGGTCAGAAAATGTTGACAATTTTTGTACATTTTTTTTGTCATTACTCTCAATCGTAATTAAGTCTTCATTTTCTTTCACAAAAACCTTTTTTTTGATGAAGTAGAATCAGTCAAATTTTATGACAATTTATGGAACTTGACGATCTCACATGTTGCCGAGTAAAATGATTAACTTGTTAAACAAACCCCTTGCGTGTAACTTTCATTATGTTCTCTCAACACTTTTTCAACATGAAACATTCATCCCCAAGCTTAAATGTCGGTAGTGAATGAAAAATGCTGATAAAGAATCTTATCGCACCTCAAGTCGTTCATTTGAAGGTTCAATTATCAGTCTCAGATTATATCAACACGCAAAGCTTCAATTAATTAGGAGATAAATATGAAAATAAAACTCGAATGCAATAAATTTTATTTATCATTGTGACAATGAATAATTTATCTGTTCTTCAAACTTGATATCTAACATCCAACTAATGTATTTGGATTGATGGGTTCATTGGCACGACACAATCCTGGGAATTGAGGGTCAGCTCCAAGAGTACAATCTTGAGCTCTTGTGCCTGATCTATACACGGGACAGTTCAACATGTTGGTAGAGGCGAAGTTACATGTCATCAAGGAATGACGCCAGCGGGTAGTTCCACTAACAGTTTCATATTGAGAAATGGCACATCCAATCTGTGTTGTTCGTTCAGTTACCATTGCAGTGAAATGACCAATAGTTCTGTTTGACACGAAATTAAATTAAAAATGTATTATGTAACCAATGATAATTGAATTAAAAATTAGTAATTACTGTCCCCTTGGAGCTCCTGAAACGAATCTGTTCATATCAGACATAAGCGCATGTTGATTTTGGTTGTACCAATTCGCAATGACTGTTTTGATAACAATATCAGTTGTGTGGAAATTTCCAGTTGTCGATATAATTCCCATGTTTTGACCAGCCCAACGGAAATCAGCTATTTTTTTTAATTTCAAACGGAAAAGATTATTAAGATGAAAAACGATGAAATTAACTTCACTTACGGGTGTTGCGACAAGAGTCATGTACCTGTCACAAAGAAACACGTTAAGTACATTAAAAATAGTCTCAAAAGGTCTTATATAATTACCATTTGACATGATCTGACATTCAACCTTGCAAGCCATGCCAATTGATCATTCCATGTAACTCTAGCCATTCGTCGTGCTGGCAAAAATACGCGAAAACCTCCTGCAGCTATTTGATTTCTATTTCGGTTGAATGTATCGAGAATAAGGTTTCTTTGAGCAGCGCTGAACGTAATTGCTCTTGGACTAATACATCTCGAATGAAATTGCTGAAATTAATCAAATTTATTGAAATTAAAATGATAATTTTTTTAAATAAATGCCAATATTTACGCCATTGTGGTTACAAGCGATGTGGCTGGTGGGGGCACATCCTTGCATGGG
>CVRI01000024.1:588969-626773 GCA_900005825.1 Clunio marinus | reverse complement strand
GATATTATGAAAAAACAAAGTTAATAATGTAGAAAACTCGAAAAATAAGAAATTCTGTTTTCTACATTGAAACATTGTTTTCCACGAAAATTATTTATTTGGTAAGTGCCTTAAATAAATAATTTTCATATATTAAATTAAAATGAAAGCAATTGCAAATATTGTATAGAAATGTAAGACTTTTATTGCACCTTAATTTCATTATAACTATTCTAGAAAAAGTTCATTTAAGTATTAAAAATTCTTCTACTAAAACTTTGCTATCTTGAGCTCAGTGCTTTTCTTTAAATTTAATTTATTCGTGAATTAGTACTTAATTTTAATTAAGCTTATTTATTTTCTTCCCGTTTACGATGTTGAATAATGCGAATTAAGTTCATTAAAAAATATATGTGACAATGTTATTTAGTTAACTTTATTTTGGGAGTTTTCCTAAAAAAATGCTGCTAACTGAAAGAAATTGTAGGATTTATTTTTCTGATATGCAAAGTTTTTTTTTTCTTCTCAACATTATGTTTGGAGGCTCTAAGGGATCCCTCCCTAAGGGAAAAAACCCAGGGATTTTAAATGAAAAAAAACCCTTTTCCAATTTCCGACAAAACATTTGGATTTTTACAAAAAAAGAAAAGGTGCGCTGAAATTGTTATAACATAAAGTTATAACATAATATTTTAAAAAACGAAGTCTCGAATTTGGAAATATTTTTTAAAAATTAATACAGTGAACTTTCGTTATAACATACTCTCGTTACAACATTTCTCTCGTTATAACATCTAATGCTGTCAGTCCCTTCGAAAATGTTATAACGAGAGTTCACTGTATTATTATTAAAAACTTTTTCTCAACAAACAAATGAAATAAAATTTTTATTTTTACACAATAAAAAGTCCCTTTTTTTCCTGATCCCTTTCCCTAGGATTTACTCTTTCCCTTTTCCCTGATCTCTGCTTTTTCAAAAACCAGGAATTTTCATAAAGCATGAAACATAATTTATGTTTCATGCTTTATGAAAATTAGGACTTAATATATCATAAATATTGCTTTAAAAAAGTTTTCTAATTTATTTCTTTTATTGTTCCAGTGCTTGAACTCCCAGAAGAAGAAGATGAGTTGCTTTCCTGTGAGTTCATTGTTTGAAGCTTTTTCTCACCTTTTCCAGTTGAAATTGAATAAATTCCGTCTTGCGGTGATTGCACTAGTGAATTTTTAATTATTTCAGCATATAAGTGTTCATCATTGTGAATTTTCTCATTTGACGATTTCTCCGGTAAAGGATTTTTTTCATTTTCCCCATGAGATGAAGCGGAATTTTCCCGACTCAAAGACTTTTTTCTTTGCATTGACATGTAAATATTCTCGGACTTTGGCACCAGGGGACCGACTGTTAAAGACGATGATGTGATTTCAGGCACAGGAACTGTTGGTGGTTCAACAGCTTGTTGTGGTTGTGTCATAAAGGATCTTGAAGGGTTTTCTTTAGAATTGTTACGTCCGAGTGTTGATGACATTCTCGGAGGTGGACTTGGACGTGACTTGTTGTCATCATTCGGTAACGTGTTGGTGTTGTGAATCTGATAAAATTGAGGTGGAATTTGAAGTGATCGTCTTTTTGTAGAATCATTAAAATGAAGATTTTCAGGATAATTTGGAAGAACTTTCGGATAATTCATCCGTCGAATTGCGTTGAGTGATTCTTCAGGCGATAATGGAATTTTTTCTGGATCATCTCGTGATGTCACATTAACATCCCTCGGCTCAATAAAACTTGTCACTTCTTCTTGTTGATAAAACGGTGACCTTGAAGGATCAGAAAATGATGAATTTTGATGATTTATCTCACATTCTTCACAATGTGAAAATGAAGAACATTCACTTGAATCACTTTCTGTTGTTCGCTCGCGAAATTCACGAAATGGAATTTCATCAATCATCGACATATCCATGTCAACATCTTGACAAATTATTCGACCACATTGCCCGAAATCCATAGATTTAGCTTTCGTCACTTCGATGGGCTCTTGACGAAGAATACTGTTGCTTCTTGCGTTTGGTGTTGCATCGATAGCGACACTGACTTTTTCTCTTATAGCGAATGTATTCTGATGTGGATAAGATCGAATTGCTACGTCATTTACCATCCATCCAAATGTCATGTCATCATTCACTCGCATATGAGTATCTACTGTACTTGTACTTGTTTGCCGACCAACTCCATAACCATTGATAGGCGAATGTCGCTTCATTGACTCGTATGTGTTGTTTGACTTCCTCAAAATAAAACTTTCATCAGTGTCATTGAACTTTGAACGTTTATCATCGTCAAAAATATTTGAATTGTCATATTTTCGATCCAAATTCTTCTTACGGCGATACAAATAAATTAAAAGTCCAACAAGATTGACAAATAAGAATGCAACAATTACAGCAATCAAGAGAATTGTTGTAGTCTCTGATTTCAACATAACTTGGTCGTCTGATGAGATTTGCTCATAATTAATTGACTCAGTTGATGCTTTGAGACTTGTCGACTGGAATGAATTACGTGATTGCTGCAGACGATGCCGAAGTTCTCTCACTGGATCATCAGTAGCGCCTTCAATCTCAACTTTAATTGGATACATGCTGATCTGTCCGGTTGGCATTGGTAGAATTGTTTTTCTCGGTTCTGGTACCGTATTCCAAAGCTTTCCGTAAATATTAAACTGCGTCAGACTGTTTGCATTCTTCATTGTTTCAGGTAATCCTTCATTCCAAAATTTTGTGTATTTATGACGGTAACGTTGACTGATAATCGGTGGAATTCCGAGATGCAAATAATTTTGATTTAGTTCGCTGAATTCTTGCCAATCAACGTCATATTTTTCCCAATCAATTGGATTCATGTTAGTGAAGCGACACAATCCACAGGTCGGCTTTCCAAGTTTTGCAAAATACGAGAAATATCGCATGACAGCTTCCGACAAAAGTCGCTCTTGTGCATTGTAAAATGTTTGAAAAGGACCGGAAGCACCAAGAGGTGCACCAAACAAATAAGGTAACTCTTCACCATGAATCGATTGGGAAATTGTCGCATAGTCTCCAGATTCGGAATTATGTGCAAACACGTACATGTAACATTTTGGATTTGTTCTCGAATGATAAATTCCGGTTTGAACTGAAAACAATATAAACGAATAAATTTAAAAAAGCTTAACTGAACTGAGTTGAATTTAATTACCTAGAGGCGCAGTAAGTCTGGCATCAGAAAGAATTTCTAATAACATATCACGATGATCCAACGGGGTTAATGGTTTTGGCTTTAAAAATGTGTTCGTGTATTCTTTCAAGGTTGTAAGAATCGCAATTTCCGGTCGCTTATCAAAACGATTCACAAGATATCGTCGAATGTTATGATCTCTATCGATTTGTGGAATTCCATTTTGAATTGCTTCACGACCGAGAATATTGAATGATTCAATTTCCGTCATGCCGAAAAGCAAATCAAAGCGTCCAAAAGCATCACTGTCAGCCATAAATTGATGTGGATCACTAGGTATAACTAAACCATCAACAATTGGGCCAAAAATTGTAAGAAATTCCGGTGCCATGACAGTTACGTTTAAGATCTCTTGATAAGATTTTTTTCTTAAACATTCACCAAGCATTGGATCTTCAATTGGACAATTTAACTGTTTCGCTACTTGCATTGTTATTTGTTGTGGATTGTAATTTAATGCCCAATCAGAAAGTGCCGATCCTGACATTAAAATCGCTCTATGAAATAAACCACGAGCAACTGGTGAAATCATCAAAAAATTCACACAAATAGCTCCAGTGTCGTATCCTAACAAAGTTACTGAATTACGGTCACCACCAAACTGTTCAACATTCTCTTTGATCCATTGAAGTGCGGCGATGATATCAAGAAGACCAAAATTGGCTACCGTTTGATCATTTAATCCCGGCTTCAGGAAGCCTTTTGATGACACACAAAAGGAGACAAATGAAAAGAAATCGAAAAGGTCAAATGAAATATTGAAAATATAACATATCTGATGTCATAGACTAAATAAGTTTAGATTGCTTATATTTGTAAGTATCCATGAAAAAATAATAAATTTCTCACAAAGCATTCTAAATTTATTTCATCTATGAAAATAAGCCTTTTAAAAGCAGTTCAGAATGTTACTTACCTAATGCACCCAATCGATAATTCAACGTTATCACAATAACCTGACCGTAGCTTGCGAGAATAGATCCATCGTAAGGATTTCCACTATTCCATTCAAACGACTCACCATGAACGAAAACAATGACCGGAAGGTTTTTTGTGGGACCTTTGTCATCTGGAAATATAATCGAAATGAAAAGAAACGAAGAAAAGTTGATTAGATTAAATGTGCTGACAGATTTTTAACAAAATGCTTTTATTATTTGTTCATAATCATCATTATTCGATTTTTTTCTTTTTCATCTTATGTGAATGTAAACACTGAGAGAATTGAAAGCGTGTGCGGAAACTTGTGAGTGTTTATTGTAAACATGGTGATACATTCACTCATGCAAAATGATTGGGATCGTGACCCAAAAGACAAATGATTAACATGATAGAAATTCCTTCAGTTCCATTCATAGTTCTCGATTGAATAATTAATTTAATATTATAATAAGAATCACTAGAATGATTAATTACTTAAGAAATAGAAGAACGTTAATGGTTTGTGTAATCGAATTCATGTGTTGAACTAAAATTAAACTTTAAATAATGTCGAATCATTATAAATATTTACATGCGATGACAAGACATCGTTTGTAAACTTTCCCTCGACCAACTAATGAGAAATTCCTGATGAAAACGATTATTTGTTATGTGATTATTCAAAATCCGTAAATAAAAATTGATTGTTTACACGAGCATTTATTATATCCATTAATGATGAACCGAAGCTTTCAAGGACGAAAGAGAAAAAAATATAATAATAAAAGTTTTCATCATAATTAGATATTATTGTTGTATGTTGAATGATACAGACAAGGGACTTTTATGTATCGTCAAGGCTGTTCATTTGTCTCTCTCATCGTGTTTCTACCTTTATATCGTTAACTTTTTTTCTTGTTAGGAGATCCGCTCGAGTAGAATGTGAATGATAAGAGGAAATTGCAAAAAAAAACATCCGCGACGTGTACGAAGGAAGATCTGGATGAAAACTTGCTTTATAGTTTAAAATTTGTGAGCAAATCATATGGCTTTGTTATCTAATTATTTTCATCGTTTCATCATCATAATTGTTGTAAAAGAAATATTTCCTTTATTTCATGCATTTGCAAAATGTTGTGAGTGGAAAACGGCTTGAGGTGAGAATTAAGGATGTAATTTACCCAAAAAATCGTAAAACTTTTAATTGTAATTAATAGAAATATGTATTTTTATTTGCCGTGAAATTTCCTAGATTAAATATTGAATTTAAATATCTTCCACTATATATGTACATAATCAGTAATAAAAGTAACAAATTTCGGCTTTAGGGGTACTTTCTTCAACAATGTTTCTCAACCCAAAAAATCTTACCACGCAAATAAAACTTACGACGAGATCCTTTCGCATAAGACAAAGTAATTAAATTGCCAACGATGAAAATTTATGCAAATTCTATTGACGTTAAAGCAAACCAAAAGAATAACGAAGAAAGCTGCATGAAAACACTGCTGACGAGTGATTTATTTCTCACACGAAACCAAATATATTCGAAAAGAAGAAGGAGAATGAAAAGAATAAAAACATTTATTCACTTTGGCCAACATTTGAATTGATTGTTGGCGCTCTTAAAAAAAGGACAAAACACTTGAATCAGCATAATAATGAGGTGAGTTCCATGTAATTTCCGTTGGTGGAAATGCTGTGGGCTCAGGATGAGAGGTAACGACAGATTGATTGAAAATTTATGTAAATACATTTGAACCATTGAGACGACAAACATTGCTATTATGGTAGTGATTAAATATGCAAAATTATAATGAAAGTGACATGAAATAATTTGAGAGAAAATTCAAATGCAAAACATCGAAAAAAGAAGAGAAAGAAATTCTTTCCTTAACTAACAAAAAATGTGACAATCGACGAAAACCACAAACGATTGTCGCGTCAAATGATGGATGTTCTATCAGCTGGTAATGTTTATACATCTTAAAAAAGATATTTTTGGATTCTCATTCTTACACATATGAATATATAGAAAATAACAACAGAGAAGCGACGACAAAAGTAGCAGCGCATGTTCAAAGATTTGCCAGTAGAAAAATGATGAAAATCATAAAAATTACGACAGTTTAAGAAATTGGTAAAAATTCGTGCGTGCCTTCGTCAAAACAATTCTTAAAATAGCGAATGCTTTAGGGTCGATTATGGAAAGGTTTTTCACGCTGCAAACGAATGAAAACTTACCCAAACTTCGTACGTAGAGGTTTAAATATAAACAGTCTTCACTTTCGCTTTTAAGATATGGCAACAGTCGCTTAATTTGATCGTATCTGCCATTGTTATATCCACTTGGATCGTTAAGGTTAGGAAGTTTCTGGGGACAAACAGATTCCATTTTATTCGCACGTTTAACGTCAGACCAAGGGAGTGGAGATGATGGTGGCATGAATCTTCTTGATCCAATAGGGGCTTCTGCGTATGGAATTCCTAGGAATTGATCAACATTTTCAAGTCGTGATTGTACATTCATTTCTCGTACAATTCCTGTGAGTCTTCCTTGTCGAACATGCACTTCACGAGTGATTCGCACATGTGATCCGCCATGAATTTCTGACTGTTGTTTGCGTTGCTTTTGTGTGTGATATCCTGAGAAAAATGGATCAATTGTGTACTCAACCGTTCCTTCATTTATGTCTTCATTTCGACTGATCAAGTCACGAAAATAATTTCGATTTGACGGGTTTTGTGGCGGCAGGAATGAATCTCGTTTTACTATTTTCTTAACATTTGTTGCATGTTCATCATGACTCGACACTGATGACTTGTGATAATTCAATGACTCAGCTTTCAACAATTTCGAGTGATTCCAGCGAAATTGTTTATCGTGACACTCACACAACATAAACAGATAAATGAACACAAAAAAAATCTCTTGTTCGAAGAATTTCATTTTTTCCTTTCTTTTTTAAATGAATTTTTTCGATAATTTGAATTTGAAGTTTGTTGGCATGATTTCTCAATGTTTGTTCGCGTGTTTTTAAACGTGGACGGTTGTTATGGCGTCGTAAATGTTTGAAAAGAATTCAAATGTGAAAAAGCTGTGCGAATGTGAAATGTGATGCGAGAGGTGTTGTAATGATGTTTATTTCATAGATTAACTTTTTCTAGAATGTTTTTATACTGTAATTGTCATTAAATTTCTTAAAAGATTTATCTACATTCATTTTATTGATGTTTTCGTTTTAATTTTTCTCTTCAACAAGCATATATTCAATTGTAAATGATTCTATAAAGCTCTTTTCAACCACTGTTTCAACTTAGCTTCCAGCATTATCTCTTAATTCATTTAATTACTCGTTGAAATTCACTTTTACACCTTAATGAATTATTCACGTCGTGATTATATTTATATTCTTCTAATGGTTCTTATGACTCAGCAGTTGACTTTAAAAATAAAGCAATATTATTTTGAATCTCCTAATAAATTTCTTTTCACTTTGATATCGGTTTGCGGAAAACTTTGAGTCAATGCTGAGAGGTTTTTTTTTATTTCCTTTTGATCTTTCTATTTTTTATTTTGTTCTTTTCCTTTTCGAAAGATTCTTTTACTCAATCAAGTCGGTAAATACCTAATATTATTACAACATCATAATGTTTTCGTCGGTTTTTGGCTTTGGGCCTATAACGAATCAGGTGACTGAACTGAGTTTTCCTCGATGAAAATTTCTTTTCTTTTTATTTTTGTAAAAAAAAGTTGTGTTCGTTCTCAAAAAGATTCATTTACTTTAAATTTTGTTTTAATTTTTTTTTTTGTTTCCACTTTGGAAAACTCTTTTATTTCTTCTTCTTTATACACTAAAAATTAAAACTTTTAACAAAAGTCAAGTTGGAAAATTTTATCCTTTCTTAACGCGATCTTCTCGTTTTGTTCGTTGTTCCTGCTTAACTGAAATAAAAAAAACTCAAGAAAATAGCTTCGTTCTCGCTGAAACATGTTTTAAAAATAAAAATATTTTTATATTTGTGTGTGTGGGTGAATGCCGGGCGGACTGAAATAAGACGCGGTAGTAGAAAAATGTTTAAAAGATGAGCAGATGTCGTCATTAGCTCTTATTTGAAAAGTTCAACTCTGACGATTTGAAAGATGTTGAACTTTGTTGAGATGAGAGAAAAGTGAATTTTCAAGCATAATGTAAGGTTTTCTCCCGAATGAAACCGAATAAATAATTTTTTTTCAAATCCAACAAACGGCCAACTGTTTCGGTCCGAAGCGAGTGTTTCATCTAAGCAGTCGGCTGGTCTTGAAATTCTTTTGCATCAAATTGATATTCGTATCAAGGCGAGCAATGAGAATGCAAAGACTAAGAACGCTGCTGAAAATGGAACACTTGCAATGCGGCCGTTTCTATGGGTTTACCGCATTACAAATGAAACTCTGGGAGACGGTTGTCTTTGTCATTGAAAATTCAATCATCTCTCGCCTGAGGAAGAAATGCTTAAGGTACAAACAAAGGACAAAAGGCTATCAGATAAATGAAAAAATGTTAACTGAAAAGAGAGGCACAAAGGCTAATTCCTTCAGCCTAATGTCATCTTCTGTTAGACATTGGGTGGACGCATAACGGGCGGTTGTAGCAGTTTAACTGTTATCAGCTATAATGTCCAATGCAACATGTGTCTCATAGAGAGAAACTCGTCCGAGACTTGATGATGATGATGATGATCCAACAAACGGACAACCGTTCAATTGAAATCATTTCTCTCGCTTTTATGTCACGATCGTCACAACTCAAAATATTTTTTCTACCTCAATCACATTTCCCTTTTTCCTCATAAAGCAAGAAAGTTTACATCTCTTCTCGTCAATTTTTGACTTTTAAAAATAAATCTTAGCTATAAGCTTGATTTTTGATGTAAAATACGAAAAAGACAAGAAATTTTCTTTTTGGATTACATTTTATCGAATGTGAGAGTTAAGTGGGAATTTAAGAAACTAATAAAATTTCAAGAATTTCCACCATGAAAAAAGGAAACAAAAATTGGGAAATTTTTTAAATGCTAATGTTTTAATCAAACCTACATACATTTCCATAATAACGAATGAAATAAATAAAAAAGAAGCATTTAACATTTCAAATAATTTTTCAGTTCTTTGACTAATAAATTTATGAAAGCAATGTTTAAATTTTACATTTATTTTATTGTCATCTTGTCATTTATTTCATCGGCTAAGTATATTTTTTAATTAATATTCTTCAAACACCCACAATTAGTTTATTACCATAGTAATTCATTCATGTTGATTTTATGCAAATCTGTTCCAGAGTGAAAAGAAGTCAAGAGTATGAAGATGAAAGGCTAAGAAACCAAACAAAATTAACTTATCGGTCTCCTCTTGTTTCCCCATGACTTTGTCATGTGTGCCTTTCGACAGATTTCCATTTTCAGCTCACTTCATGGTTGCTTCATAAATCTTAAACCCCCAATTGACTGCTGTTTTAAGTTAGAATGCAGAAAAAACAAACTCGTGCGTACTTCTGTCATTAAATAAAGAAAAAAAAGAAAACCATTCGTGTGGCATCTGCTGCAATGAAATAAAATTAGAATCAAACAGACATTCTACATAAATTTCTCTTGAGATGAGACTACATCAAATTATAATTATGTAAGCATTGCAAATCTGTCGTGTGTCTCAATATCGTCTTGTTGGATCTACATTAATATGAATGAAAAAATCAAAGCATCACATTATGGCGACAAAATTTTCATTAGAACCACCGAATGTTTCATTGTTATCTAACTAAATATCTTCCTAATTAGTTTTGTTAATGAGTGACATTCATTAATAGAATGAAAATTAAATTTTATGTTTCTGGGAAAACCATTAAAATGCTGTTTTATGTAAACTGATAACAAACAAACTGTGAATAACAAAACACTAATTTTATATGTTCTTATTTACGTTCTTTCGACGAGTTCAATTTGAATTTTTCTTTTTCATTTCGAGTGAAACTTCATCCAAATTTAATTTTTGCATTCTAAATTGATTTTACTCGTCGCTATTTTTTGTATCTTTGAAAATTTATAGCGTCCAAGTGAAGCGTGTTGCTTTTCAAATATCCAACAAAAGTATTCTTACATATTTAACAATAAAAATAAAAGCATCAAGTGGGAATGCGAATATAAAAACGAAATAGTAAGGAACAAAGCACGACCATATGCATTACGAGTGCAGATGTTAAAAAATGTACGGCTGTAGCGTAATCGCTTCGCGTAAGCCATGTGCGATAATACTAAGAAAAAAAAATCTAAAAAAAGGAACATAAGTTGAACTGGGTATTGTGTTCAGGTTTCGTCAAGTGATATTTGAAGATGTAATTTTATGCAACAACATAATTCACAAGTATGCGCATTTTGCATGTGCACAAAAAAAAGCAATTTGATTTAATTACAAAACCTTTTATGCATTTTCTCTTCTTTTATTGTGATTTTTTTTTCAGCTCACTCGTGTTCATTTTCCGCCGCATTTTCCCAAATGAAAAATTTAAAATTCTATTTTCTCATCTCGCATGATTTTTACCATGTTGCTGCATCATTCTTATGTTGTTTTGTGTGTTGTTTATGCTTTGGCTTGCTCATGTTTACATTTATGCTTTGCGCTTGTAAATTGATAACGATCGCTACATAAACATTTGAATGTTTTTTCCGCTCCTTTGTTTTCAAACAATTTTTGAAGAGGAAAGATTTTTATTTCAGCTTTTCACTTATTTGTCGTGATTTTCTACCCTTTTTTCTTTTCTTCAAACAAATAAAAAACAATATACGTAAAAGCTTTGTAATTTTTACGTTAAATATCATGAGAGATAAAGAAAATGTTTGAATTTCATCGTGATCGTGAAAGAACGGCATTAACGAAAAAAATACCAAACCACATTTGTGACATATTTTCAACCATAATGTGTTTACTAGAGTTACTAAACCATTTTTAACCTGGAGTGACAAGTTCAAAATCTCTTTAGTTTATGCTTAAAGCTCACTCCATGTGTTCAACGAGAAAAAAACTTCAAAGATCCACTGTTAACTCTAAAAACCTTTTTTACTCACAGAAGTAAAAAATAAAAAAATGAAAATAAAAATCGCTTTTAGAACTTTCATATCTGTTATTAAGTAATTGTGGGTCAATTGCACTTCCATACCAACGAACACTTAAATATTGTTTGATATAAAGTTATTTTCGGAAGTTGCGTTATCGTTGACCTTTGATTATCAACGAGCAAGCATGAAATTATTTTTACGAGAACACATTTTAACCTTCATAACGATTATTTAAGTTAGTCGAGAAATATCATTTTCATTGCATTAGCTTTACAAAAGTCTTTTAGTACATAACATTCAACGATGAAAGTGATAAAATTAAAATTATTATGTTTTTTAATAGTTTTTATTATCTGTATTCAAGCAGCAAAACAAAAGATGACATCGCGTAAAAAGAGTTCCCAACTCGATTTGAAGTCAAGAATACCGAAAAATGTTCAAGTTCTAAAACGAAATGGAATCAAAAGAAAACCAATTACAAAAACGAGCATCAGTTATCAAGAGAATGAAAAGAGGGAAAACATTTTAATAAAAAGCGTGGAGGAAAGATATCAGGAGTTGTTAGCTTTGAGACAATCATCTTCAAACCCAATTTTGAAAACCAGAAACGGAAAGAAACCTTAAAAAATAATGAAGTTAATTAATGATACTATTTTTATATTTCATTTAAGTTTCAATTTAATCTTCAAGATCGAATGAATTTCTTTTCAACCTTTACGATTAACATAACTGAGAAAAAAATCAAATAAACTGCCAAGTGTTTGATGATTCAATTTTTATTTTAATACACTTTTCAGTTTTTGTCGCTTTTTTTCCAAAAACTAATAAAAATAAAGAAAGCAAGCTAATTATTTATCTCAACTCAAAAATGAAATTAATGTTTTAATTGACTAGTTTTACTCACTTTATGAAATGTCAAAGAAAAGAGAGNTCGTCTTTGTCATACAGGAGGAAAAGTTTTGATAAGACTCAAGTCCTTTCATACGCCAGTAATGTAAGACCATTGTCGTCGTGTAAAATTACCATGACAGTCAAATATTTGTCGGAACATGGTAAGATTTTTTGGAACAGTAGGATTTTAGGCTTGTGAAGTCACTACAATGGAGTTTTATTATTAGACACAGATTCTCTAGTCACCGTTTTCCAACACCAACCACATAGTCAAAATCGAATTACTGTCATGAGGAGCTGTCTTATTAAATCAAAGCCTCGTAGTATTGGAAAAACAAGATGTCGAGAACTCAGCCGATGCGATTAAGTCATTGAACTTGTCTTAAAAGTCACAGAAATGGGAAATAATTGGTTTTAAATTGTCACTTTCAAGTTTGAAAGTTGCTTCAAGTACAATGGTTATGAAATTGAAGCTCATTCGACAGCAAGATGAGAAGGTAGTTGTGTTACAAGACCATGGTCGTCGTTAAGTTGAACAGAACCGTTACGACAGTTCGAACATATTCAACATGGACAAAAGTTGTCGACAGAGACAACTGAAAAAGCTGATGACGTTGCACATGCGCAAAAGAAAACTGAAGAAGTTCATCAGAAAGTTCATATCGTGTGGAAGGTGTTCGTGTAATGTTTGTCGAGAAAACAAAAAAAAAAGAAAAGAAAGGAAGGAAATAGAAGGGAAGCCAACGTCTTAAGAGAAAAAAATAAATATTAAAAGGAGGGGTGATCCGGTTGGATCCGTTAGGATTAGTCCGATCGTCGAGCCGGCTCATTTGGGCGCGAGAGAGACGACGATATTAGTCGAGAGCGAGCCGTTGACGGATGCGGTCGCATCAATCATCATCAAACAAAACGGCAGAAGATTTAATGATTTCTTCCTTACCGAAGTTAAGTCGTCTATTGATCTTTTAAAGTAAAATTGATGATATTTTGAATTGGGTATGAAATTTTGTGCTACCCACGTGGACATTGCAGTTATGAAAATTATTTAAAATGAAATTATCTACTTTAATAAAATGAAGCAAAGCTCTGATGAAAGAATGTTTACCCAAGCAAATTTTGAAAGTCTGAAACACTTCACAGAATTGTAACTGAACGGGTAATGGAATAATCCTTCCTAGAAAAATGAAAATATTAAAAAAAAATCATTCGAATTTTTTTTAATTTTTGTTTCTACTTCTAATGTCCTTAAGTACATTATATATGTTTACTTTGAGCTTAACTAAACTTAAAAAAAGGAGTTTTTGATTATGTTAAATAACTGGAAGTCGAAATTAAGTTAATCTAATCTTAATATACGTCATATGGGCAAATAGTTTCTATTGGATGGACAATCAAGAACAAAAAGCTCCTATTCGCCATTTGAGGATTTATTATTATAAATCCTCNACGTCATATGGGCAAATCAGGGGTCGGAAGCCGAAGCGGTAGCGGAAGCTGGAAGCTTAAAGAAGCTCAACTTTTTGAGAAGCCGAAGCGGAAGCTTGGAAGCTTTTTCAGAATTTTGAGAAGCTGAAGCGGAAGCTTGGAAGCTTTTTCAAAATTTTGGGAAGCCGAAGCGGAAGCTTGGAAGCTTTTTCAGAATTTTGAGAAGCCGAAGCGGAAGCTTAGAAGCTTTTTGTGCAAAATCGTTAAGCTTCCGACCCCTGGGGCAAATAGTTTCTATTGGATGGACAATCAAGAACAAAAAGCTCCTATTCGCCATTTGAGGATTTATTATTATAAATCCTCCTTACTACTCCTTACTTATGAAATTATATTATTCTTTGTCAATTATGTCTAATTTTTAGATTCAAATCGTACTCACTCAATAATTTAAGTGTGCTTTTACGCTTTCATCGACGAATCCTTTATCCAAGACACAAATCTTTCCAAGGGATATTTTTATTTTCCATTTTCGAAAATAAACCTGCGCATTGTTCACTTCCAGTTTCCTACATTTCCAGACGATGGGAAGTTGTGCATGTGTCATCATCAAAAAACTACTATTCTGAAAATTTCTTCCCATCGAGGCATTCGGTTCAGAAAGTTTGCGTTTATTAGATCGTTAAAAATGTGCTGCCTCTTTGAAATAAATAGAACTGTAAGTTAAAGGAAGAATTTATCTATCCTTTCCACAAATCAAAGTAAATAGATTTAAAAGTAGGAAGAAACTTTGTGAAAAGTATTGTGAAAATTCTGAAATCATACATATTGTGTATATCCAATTATTAAAGCTACAGACAAAGAGAAAATAATGATTTAAAGCTCTCAATGTGGAATAATTTTTTTTTTGTGTAATCTTAGGACAAGAAAAAAAAGATCTTACTAGCAAAACTTTATCTCAAATGAGTTTCTACAATAATATGTCACAAAAACATAATAAAAACAATTAAAACATAATAAATTATCCAAAAACAAAATACAATGGATCCAGTTGATAGAAATTCTCTTAAATTTCATCGAAGAAAAATTAAATATGAAATCATCAATGCTGCTACTCGAATTTAATTACTACCTAGAGTAAAGACATTAAACCTTAATTTGTTTACATGAATGGAAAAATAAAATAAATCTTTATACCTGGATAAATAAACTGTTCAAAAAGCCCTTGAAGCTTCTACTTGGATTAAAAAAGTGATTTGCTCAACAAGACGTAAAGTAGTGAAAGAAAAAGAATGAAGAAAAAATGAAAATATGTTATTCAAGAGTCTTATCAATAATGTATGAGGTTGCTTAGTTTCATTCTCCCTGTTTTTATATTTGTTCGCATCTATTTTTATTTTCAATTCAAATAAAGTGGGTATGCGTATGTTTGTACATACTAAAACTAAGTCATTCATTATGCAAAGTAATGTAAAGACGAAATTATGTGATTTTCTATTTTAGTATTAAATAATTTCGAGCTTTAATAACAAATCAAAATAAAAGTAAAGAGGATAAAGAAAGCAAACTAAAGAAAAAGTATTAAGACCTACTGAAGAAACAGCGGAGATGAACAGCTAAGCTTTGATATTAATATTTAAGCTCAGCTAAGCGTTTCTTTGATGTCAAGTGAATAAATATGGAAAAGAAGGGAAGATGGTGATTTAAATCCCAAACGATATTTCAAACTTTTGTAACACAAAATATTGTGCTCAAAACGAAAGCATCTTAATGAAAGTATGAACAATAAATTAAAGAGGGAAAATATCGATAAATTAATCTCATTAAATAAGGAACTTTTAGGATAATTAAAATAAAATATTAGTGAATTGACAAAAGTGTTCTTCGTTTTAATATCGGTGATTAATGAAATGTTACGAGAAGAAGTGAAAAGAAAAGTGGGGAAAAGATTCAATAAATTTATCGATTAAAGAAAAGTTTAGTATAAGAAATTTCATACGATGATGTTATTGATAGTCTTGTTTTTATCGCTCTTAACACCATTTTCATCTGGTGGCGATGACAACGAGCCAGCAAGTGATCAAGCTCAAATGTCATCACGAATCGTGCACACAAAATATGGTGCTGTGTCGGGTATAATTGTGCATCTGGAAGGGCGAAATCTTGAGCCCGTTGAAGTGTTCAAAGGAATACCGTACGCTTCACCGCCTACAGGTTCTCTAAGATTTATGCCGCCAGTTACAGCCGCATTATGGCCTGGCGTTAAGAAAGCTGACAGGTAGAGTAATCTATTTATAATCAAAGCATTAGCATAAGCAGCTCTTTCAACATCAAAGATCCTACTTAATAAAAAAATCTCTTCTAATCCTTAATTAAATTCAGTTAAATAAAGTTAAAAATAGAAAGCAGAAGTTTGTTTACTGGATGATCTTCTAGCTTTGCTATCTACAATAAAAGTTATTTAACTCTTTGAGGCTTCACCTCAGCAAAATATATATATATATATATATAAAAAAAGTGTTCTCTAATTTCAATCCCAAAATAATCCCATTTTTAAACCTTTTCAACTCATCATATCTTCCATCTTTATTTTCTCTCTTTTATGTGGAGGTACGAGGTACACAGCTTATCTCACTTGCTTCACCTTTAAACAGAGTTTACCACATAAACCAGTATGAGATTCTTCTTTACCCGCACTATTTATTTCCACGGATAAAAAAAGAAGAAGGAAATGAAAAAATTAAAAGCATTGTTGAAAAATTAACTTTTTATTCTACGAATTTCCGCTTCACAATTTCACTCGCAAACTTCCCCTTCCGCATATATTTTTTATGGTGAGATCGACGAACCGTGGGATATTAATTACGCGATGCCTAGAAAGAAAACTTCACAAAAATATTTTCTATATATTTCTATATTTTTATATATTAAATTAAACGTGACAAGTCAGTGAAACTTCCACACGAAAGTAGGAACAATGTGAAATGAATTGTCGTTAATTTAGTTGCGGTAGGAACATGCAAGGAAAGAAAGATGAGAACTCCTAAAAAAAAGTCTTGTAATTTCGGAAAGAAAGAACCTTAGAAACCTTAGAAACATTTCCTGGCAATTTATTGAGTAAAATTTTCTTTGGGTTCGCTTGGAACAAAGCAGGCGGAGGTTGACACAGACAATAATTTTTCTTACTTTATTTTCGCTCTTAAAATATCATATTTATGGCTGTACCATTCTTGGCGGCTTTATATCGTCTCAATTTCACGAGCTCTAAATTATTATGTTGTTTTTCTTTTTTTTTTGTGTTCAAGTTGGGAATGGAAAGCTGTCTTAGAATTTCAATGGAGTAAATGAAACACAACAGACTTTCCTCCGATCTTATACTTCTTTTTTTTAGCCAATATTATAAGCAAGCTCAAGTTTTATTATTATTTATGAATGTTGCCACTAACATACAATGAATTATAATTACAAGAGAAAAAATGATGTTCCTCCAAAGATGATTTGAAATCGATTTTTTATTAGAAAATTCTCTGGTGAAGAAATATAAATAAATCCTGAAATATGAAAAATCTTTGGATAGAAATTCGACGACGTTCATTTCCTTTCTGAACATTATTATGGTGAAAGAAAAATAAATTTTGTATAGATGCTTATGGAGCTTTATTTTCTCATTCCATAAAATATTTTCCTCTCTATCATCAGTCACTCGATAACGGATTAAAAGAGAAAATGAGAAAAAGAAAATGAAGAAGTTCAGTCTTTTGTAAAGACTAAAATATGTATCGATTCACAACATGAATTGAGAAGGAATTTTTAATGGAAATCTAATATCATATTTCTTAAATCGTCTTCGCTAGTGGCTATCGCGTAAATGATGTCACGATTTTTCTTTCTTACTCGTAGCCATGACGGAATTGATCAAAAGTCATAAAAATTTCAAACACATTTTACGAATCGTAAAGAAATCGTTTTAAGGACGTGATTTTCAAACATCATTTCACCTTTCACTTGAAAATCTTTATGACTCAATTATGGATTGATTTTGACTGAGTCTTTCACATGTATACAGAATTTATGTTTTCCTTCGTTGATTCTTGCTGCTTTTGGCGTTCTTGCATTTTTATTTTATTTTTTATTATTGAATTTGTCGGGACTGGGACACAGAATGTGTTTGAAATATAAGGGAATTCTCAAGAGAAAAGAAATCGATAAGAATTGAGAGAGTTTAGATGAAAGAAAAACAAGTTTCAATGAGGGGGTGGATTTTCTTTCTTTGATAAAGCTTTTTAGTGCACTTAACAACGACTTTTTTTGACAACCCTTTTGTTTGACGCTATTAAAGGAAAGAACAGAGAAAACTTTTATTTCTGTTGTTACCCTCGAATAAAAACAAAAGGGGGACGAAACAATTTATTAATTAGATAACAAGATAAAAATGTGTTTTGTTCGTTTTATCGTCGTGCACCAGTTGAAAGTCACGGGAAGAATGAAATTGGGGTTGAAGAAACCATTAAGTTCAAAAGCATTAAACTGAGAAAACCCAAAGATTGAATGAGAAAACTTCAAATTGTGACTTTCAAGTGTATTCAACTCCCAATTTGAATATTTAACTTTCCACTTGTTTGTTATCATGTTCAAGGAGTCACGGAAATTCTCGACAAATCATACATTAAAAACTTAATTAAATGTATAGAAATTTTAATTTAGTTTTCTCTAAAAATTATGGGAAACTAATATTTCGTGCAACCGCAAAACGTTTTGAAGCTCAACAACACATTAATCACACAGCCACACTAACTAGTGGAGAGAAAATGATTTTAATTGATTTCCTATCATCTCTATGAATTGATGTATGTAACATTGAGTATCTTTCAAGTTTGTGTTTGCCATGAGAAATTGAAAAAAATAATGTGGAAAAAGTTTGTCTTTAGGCATACTCGGACGTCAGACAAAATCGAATTCTTAAATGTTTTAAAATTCTCTAATAAAGAATTTGTGGCTTTTCAAAAATGTTCGAGAGTTTTGTTGAAACTGTTGAAAAACTAACTGCAAAAATCTTTTCGTTTCTTGTTGAAAAGTCCTTCATTCTTTGTTTAATTAATGGTTCTTTGAATGTTTGGTAAAAAAGGAGAAAATATATTATAAAATTGTTGAAGAGCTCGTTTAAGAAATTATGAAAATCGGATCTTTGTGGCAGTTCAAGAGTGATTAGAAGTGGTCATAACTATCCACTTTGATTCTTGATTCTTGCTCAAGATTTTCAATTCATAGGTGCTGATAAAAGATCAAAACTTTAATCGATAAACATATTTCTATAACTTAGTATACACCTGAATAGAAGTTTTTTTTCCTAATAAAGTTCTAAAACCTAACAAAAATTTATTTGAAAAACTTTCTCAATGTTATTGACAAATGGGACTTTTTTTCATTCAATTTATGTAAAATATTTTATAAAAATATTGTCTCTTAATAATTCAAAGCTTTGGGGTTAGTAGAAAGTTAAAGAAAATAAATAAATCAAGAGAAGAAAAAAAATTGAAACTCAATTTCGAATTTGAAAAAAATTTCAAATTCTGATATTGACACATTTACCGAAGAACTCTTGTTCGAGGCTTTTAAAACCTCAAAGTAATTTTATCTTTTTTTGACTGAAACAGAAAGCGGCTTCTGTTGTTGTTGTTTAAGCCCTCATGACATATCCTGCTTACATATCTTCACAGTCATGAAACGTTTTTTTCTTTCAACTTTACGTTCACATTTTGTCATTAAGTGGCACAGTAGAATCATAATACATGTTAAATGATCGGAGAATACGACTGTTTCATCGTACGTTAGAATCTCAAAGGCAAATTCTGTTTACCAACAAAGCGGGGTCGTTCGAAACGCATCAGTTTTAATGGTTTTGCTTTAAGAATTCAACCCCATCTCCTTCTCATCATCTTCAAAGTACTTACAATAAAACTTAATGTGGAAAAAGAATTTTCGCAACCGCAATCGAATTTCCATAAAAAAAAGAATGTGTAGAAAATGGCTCGAAATTTGAGCAAATTTCATTCTACGGCCGCATTTTTCTTTCACATTTTTTCACAGCTAAATTGAGCAAAGAAATAATGTGAAATTTATGATTTTATTATTTATACTTTCTACCTTTTCTGCTCTCACATTTTCTACACTCAAGCTCACCTACTAATCCCCGGCATGCAAGGGACAAATAAAATTCTACTTCTTGTTATTTCAAATTTTGTTATTTTTATACAATTTCTTTCCGACGAATACGTAAAAGCGGACCGAAAATCGTAAAAGCTAATGTAGTGGTTAATTTGAAGAACAAGAAACATTGAAAAATAAGAGGAAAGCTTTCAATAAGCTTCGTGACGCGAGGCATAAGAGATTAAGTATCGTAGTAAAATTTAAGGAAGTTTTCTCAGGTTTGTGAACAAAAGCGACCTTGATATGTTGAAAAGCCAATTCAATGCTTCTCAGAGACAAAACGTTATGAGTTAAATTACATTTGTAAAGCAATAGCAAAATTATAAACAAAATCCTCTATTAAATCTTCTTGAATTATGTGCTTTTATTTTAAAATAGAATCGGGAAATCATGTGATGGGAAGCTTAATGGAATCCCTTTGAACATTACCATAATATGACAATATATTTAAATATTTTTTTATAAATACAAGAGAAACAAATAGACTAAGAACGTTATTATTATTATTCTTATTAGAAAGGAAGGAAACATCTTCGGTCTTTCTAATCTACCTGACAACAGCTCAACCTTGATAGGTTTAATGTTTATATGCTTTGTGTGTCATCTTAATCTCCGCCATCACTTTCAAATAAAATCTTCATCTTTAGGAGGAAAACTCCCTTAGATGGGAATTCAGTTTGCGCATGAAAGAACACGTTTTCCTTTTTTTAAGGGAAAAATTAATCTTCATCTCCCACGAGACGATGACGCCGCGAGGGTGTCAAGCGCTATAGTGAGAGATCAAAATAGGAAGAACACAAGAAATTAAAATTCATGAAATCTTCTCTCACGACAAAACGACTTTCTTATCTATTATTTTTTTCACCAGCATTTAATTAAAGCAAATTCATTCATTTCGTTGTCTCTTCATTCATTGCTGATTCTAATGAGAGAATCACGAAGTAAAGCGAGAAAAAGCTTTTCCCAGTAGGGAAATGGATGAGGTTTTCGTAACAAGTCTTGAATGTTCTTCAAAACTTATTTTTCTTCATCTTTTTTACTCGAATGTTTATTAAACCTTATTGCGTAGGCATACTCATGGAATCATTTCAGCGATTCTCAGTGGAACTGAAACTTGTAAGCTCTTTAATTCTCCTTCCTAGTTTTTTCTTCGCTTAATAAAACCAATTTTGAATGGAAATTAATGTCTCCACTTTTCTCAACCTGATTATTAATGAAGTGGAATATTTAAATAAGCTTGATTCCAATTTGTTTGCTTTGATTCCAATTTGTTTGCTGTTCACGTTCTCATTCATTCATTATTTTTTTTTCCTTATTGATGACGGATAAAAATCGGTATTTATCAATCAATTAAATTTAAATTGTTTCTCTTTTTTTTTTGAATTTTTCCTGAAGTAAAATTTTAGGTCAAGATTCTTTATCATTTTCTCTGAGATTCTTTTTCCATCTATCAAAGATAAGAAGCTGAAATTGAAATGACTGTTAAAAATAAATTCTATTCAAAAAGAAATCTTAATCTCAACCTCTACTTAAAGAAAATACTGACTTTACAACTTATTCTTTGTCCTAAAAGTGAACATAAGTGAACATTAGTGAACATTCAACGTCTTCAGCATGTTTCCATTTTTTAACTGGCTTGTTGATCTTTCTTCAAGAACTCTTTCAACTTATTCGAATAGCTTAAAAACATTTTAATGCCTTCAATTTTAATCAAAATATGAGATAATTCTTCGTATTTATGTTTTTATTACAAACATTAATTTTCACAAGAACATGAAGAAATTGTAAGATTAAAATTTCGAAAGAAGCGACGCAAGTCATTTTTGTAAATATTTCATTATTCTACGTTAAAGGAAATTTAAAAGAATAGCAGACAAGAATTTAGAGGAAAATAAAAGAAGAAAAGTTCAAGCAGATAAATATTGATTTTCTCAAGCGAGGAAACTTTGGTTCAGGAAGCAAAGCGAAGAAAATTGAAAACTTCGGGGTCCATGGAGATGTTTTGAATGAGTAAAAAAATCGCTAAAAAGCTTCTACATAAAACCAAAACATTCCCCTTTAGTCAAAATGTAACAGAAGAAAAAACAAATGAAAAGATTTTCCACAAACTTCTTGCTCAATAAACTAAATTTTGCCTCTCAAGAACAAATTGTACTTACTTAAAGCAGAGTATGGTATCTGAGGCAGTCTCGAAAATTCTCCCTAATGCGATTATTTTGAATTTCAAACCAAGCCCTGATTTAAAAGCTATCTTGAAATACATTTATTTGTTATCAACGTAGATATAAACACAAATTATTACGTATAACCACGAACAATGACTAGAGAAAAAACAGCTACACCAAAAAATATAAAAAAAACTCATTTCGGGAGAAGAAAAACTTTCGGAAAAATGTTAATAATCAGCCGATGCTTCATGGTCTAAAGGAAATAAGCCGCCTTTTCATAACAGGATTATTAAAAAACTTTTCTTCCGTTTGTGAAGACAATGGATTTTGATTTATCGAGCTTTATTATTTTTCCGGAAAATGAAGAAAGAAAGAGCTATGGTTTATTTGCCTTTTTGTTGTTCATAATTATGTTCCTAAGGAAATTATCATAATTTACTCTTAGAAAGCTTGAAAAACGAAGCTTGACGTGACGTTGGGGAATAAATAATAAACTATCATTCTAATTTATAAATCTTTATTTTTCATTAAAATCTTCAAACTTTTCATTTTATTACTCCTAAAAAAGAAATTTCCTTCAATAATTTCTCTAATCACAATGCTCGTGATGTTGTTAGATAAAGACTTGAAGCATCATCGTCAAAAGTTTTTCATTTTTGTGGTTGGGGAGGAGATGAAAAGGAAACAAGAAGACAAGAAAAGTTTCTTGTGTTTCATTAAAACTTCTATTGGCTGTGGCTGTTTTAAAGCTCGTAATTACCTTTTAATTGATACTGTTTATGTCTTTGATGGCCTTAAATCAAATGATAAAAAAAAATTTGTGTCATTATATTGAAATTTATATTCAAATGAAATCAAAAGATCTCTTCAAATGATTTAAATTTTCATGTTTTTCCTCTGCTTCGTTATTACAGATTCAGCGCTGTGTGTCCTCAACGTCTGCCAGACATATCAAATGAGACAGCCGCTCTCGAGCGAATGCCAAAAGGAAGACTTGAGTACCTTAAGCGACTATTACCGTACTTAAGAAATCAATCTGAGGACTGCCTTTATCTGAATATTTACGCGCCGATTCAAGGTAAAAAGAATGTTAATATCAAATGAAAGACTCCGAAATTTAAGCTGAGAATTTTTCTCGCAAATTGGTTTAAGTGATTTTTGGCCTTAAGCACTCTGAGAGTGCAATCATAACCGTTTTAAAAATAAGAAAGGAAATCACGGTAAGATTTCTGAGTTCAAGATTTTTTCTTGAGGAAATAAGATTAAGTAAATAATTGTTCAACATCGTGCATTTCATGCTTTATCCAAAGCACATCTCGTTTTCCTTATTTAAACGTAAAATGATTCTTTAGCAGGCAAGAAATTCAACTTCAACGTTTAGTTACATACCTCGATGCTTAGGTGCAAAAATTACCTTTGATTATTCGTTTAATGGAAATAATTATTTGTAGCACTTTCTGCACCATCTTCGTTTTTTTTTTATTTTCATTTCCTGAGACTTAATAGGTAAGGGGAAGCAGATCACTTAACAGCACGAAAATAAAACGAGTGAGTGGGAATGAGAATGAGGAGTCTCATTATGTTTTAATTATGATTCCTGTTTATGAAATAACTTTCACATTATCCACATCTTTTACTTGTGCCTCAAATGAGTTTGATTCAGGTTTCTGCACATGTAGATATTTAACATAAATTTGCATAAAATTTTATTTCACAGAACATTTTATTTAGCACGACGAGATTCAGTTTTTAATTAAATTTTCCTCTTTTTTCGTGCTACTCTCTCAACGATACAATATATTGTATTCACATAAATGTGCGAGAATGCAAATGAAGTGAAAGAAATAATAAATATAATGCGGTTGTTGCAAATTGTTATTAGAATTCATAGCTCAAATATTTCCTCTCAATATTCTTCAATTTATTACGAGATTTCGATTTGAAATAAATTTTTTTATCACAAATATTTTTCGCTTTTGTTCCTGTTGAACATAAATTCATAAATTCAAGAAGGGTAACAGCATTGTAGTGCAAAGTATTGAGAGTAGTTGGAGCTTAAAATTACTGAAACATACATTAAGTTTCATTGATTTTAAACTAACAAATTGATGTTGGAGAGATGAAAGTACGGAAGTTATTTTAGAAATCATGTACTCTGATACTGTAGTTTATGAGAATTAAGTATCATCAAAATGGTTTTTAAAGAAGGGAAAAAAGATTTCAAAACTTTCATGAACCATAAGTTTAAATTACCCGAAGTCAGGTTTTCGAACACGAATATTCATTTCATATATACATTAAAATCTGATGTTGACAATCAACTATTAAGCTAGAAAATTCATGGAATTTTCAGAACTTCACTAAAGCTTTAATCGATTTTTTCATGAGTTTTAGAAGTTGACGTAATTGAACAACTTCTGTTTATTAATTTATCGAGAAAACATAAAACTTGTGTTTCAATCTCAACGCTAATTATTTGTGAAGAGTGTCGAAATTTAATGAAATTTAAAGCACATTTATAGCGTAAGCAAATTTTTCGATAATCTTCTTTAATCTGTCACAAATATCTAAACAAAATTTCCGCTTGAAAGCAATTTTCCAAATAACTTTTCCATAAATAGCAGCCACATTTCCACAATCGACTTTTCTTTTAAGTAGTCTGAAAATTCGTGAAATAAGAAGAAAAAAATAAGGAATTCTTAGAATTCTCATTCAAATTGAATTTAAATTTATTTCACATCATTGAATGCTCGCTCAACTTATGTAATTTTCATTTATGGAAGGATAAAAACTGAGAAAGACGTTGAGACTGAAAAAGCTGCCAGCTATACAAATAAAATTAACTCATTATGTTGAGAACAATTTTTGGGGCGCAATTGAAGACAAGTTCGAGAGTCTCGAGGCATTCTATAAACGTTTTTATTAATAATGAATAGTTGACAACAACATTTGGTTTCAAGCTCCTTAAGGAAACGAATAGCTTTCGTAAAAGTTTTATTTTTGATTTCATTTTCCTTTTTCTCGCATCATTTCCAACTCCAATGTGCTCTTCATCATTTTCAACCATTTTATTTTCATGACGATAAACATCCTGCATGACACATAAAAAGAATAAATGCCAACTGATTTGAGTACTTGTAAGGAGAGCACGATTTTATTCGACAAAGATTCAATAATATGAATGAATGAAACCAGCAGATGACCGAGCAAAAAAAACAGATTTTTTTTTATCATTGTTAACATTTCTCATTTTGATGAAATGTTTCGATAAATATTTTGAAATGCTATTGACAATCGTGGGTGAATTGTTCAAGAGACGTTCTTCAGAAAATGTGAGAGCTTTTTTTTTACTATCGTATTCATGAATAAAATAATTTTTATGATTGTGACACTCAAAATATAAGGCGAGATTTCTACGAACATTTATGAGCTTTACAAAGTTCGTTACATCAACAAACTAGGAAATAATTTATAAAAGATAATTTGAAATTCCCCTCACAACACTTTTTGAATTTAATAACATTAAAATGAGTTTACATTTTGATCAAAACAACTCACACCCATGACAAAAACTTCTACGCAGGTGTTCAAGAAGAAAGTTTCGTTAAACCCTTAAAACTCAGTAAATGCCATTACGCAATCTTATTAGGGGAGAGAAGTGTTTAATTCAATTTTAATCTTTCTTTATCGAGATTTTTTTGAGAAAAATTGTGAAAATATAAAAAGCCTTCATTTGATTCATTCAAGTGGAAATTGTACAACTTAAACTCTGGCGACAATTCTTGTCTTAATTTTAATGAAAAGAAAAAGAGAAGAAGAAAAATACACAAAGGAATGATTTTCAAACCAAACCATTGCTGTTTTCAACATGATACCAAATGCTTATCTATCCACCTAATTAATTTCTTCAAAATCATTTTCACCTTCTCAATACTCGATAAAATTGTTGTGAGAATTTTAAAACATTCAAAGGTTTACATTTCCTTAATCACGGAGCGTTACGAAGCCATTTCAATGAGTTGAATAAAAAGCAATGTTTATGTCCCTATAGAGATAGAGAATCTTTCAAAAGGAAGGTGGGAAGACAAACCCACGGCACGTAATCTTAATCAAAGTCAATGCTGACTTTTAAGAGCCTCAGATTAATGTTATTCTGTAAAATCTAAAAAGAAATATAAATCAAATACTCTCCTAACATCTATTTGATTAAAATTAATTTCTCTATTGAAAGCCTAGAAGACTTTCGTTACATTCGATATGAAATTATTCCACCGAAAATACTAAATAAATGTTTTGAAATTGTATTCGAAATTATCAGCGAAGTTTCTTCTCCCCAATTTCTTATTTATTTCTTCGCCACTTTTATTATTAGAAAGAAAGCATTCAGATTAATTTTCGACACGTGATGGTATGCGGGTAATTCTATCTAATTAGTCTCACAATTACGTTTACAAAAAGGAAAAAGACGACGCCAAGGTGTCATCGAGTGCGAAACATAGCAAAGAAAACTGCTGAACGGCAAAGAATGTAACGTGAGAAGCAAGCAGCAAGACAAAACATTTTAATTAAACTTTATTCCTTTTGCAATCTAAAAAAACGAACAGACGTGGAAGAATGTGAAATGGCATTTTATTTGCTAAGAATTCAAAGACATTTCCATCGTGTTGAAAAAAAATCTAGGGTTTCGTTTAGAAAAAGTGGAAGAAAAATAAAAAAGAAAACTTTGGAGAGCGAAACGAAGAAACAGAAGACGAAATAGTCAAGAAAATCAGATCTTTTACAAATAAATGATAAAGGACTTTCTAATGAAGTATTTCTCTCCAATTCCGACTTTTTCGACTATTCCGAAGAGAACGTAAAATTCGCATGTCGAATAACAGCTCAGTCTTAACAAAATGACTTGACGTTTGAAAAGATTTCAAGCAGAATATTTTAGCGTGACTCGTACAGTTGGACGATGTTCAGATATTTTATGTAACCTCTTTCTCTAACCTCGTGTCGTAAAGTTTATGAAGTTAACAGATATGTCGTAGGAGATCATAGAAGTAGATGATGCATCATATATTTAACACGTCTAGTTAGAACAAGTTAAGGACTTCATTTTGTATTTAGAACTTTGAATGAGATTGATTGTTTTCTAAAGATTTAAACTTTTTTTCTTTTATTGAAATTGTTCAAGAGTTGTATCAAAGGAAAAAAATTCTGGATATGACAAACAGTGATAAACCTTTGAAACTGAAAAGCTTGAAAAAGGAAACGTTTTTCAGACATTTCTTATTTGCACATCTCTTGAGATGTATGAAAAGTTTATGTCAAAAGATCATTTTTCTTACTTTGTTTCTTTGTATTTGATGCTTTTTTCTTCAATACTGTACAAATCTTATGCATGTTGATTAGCTTCACAAAGCAAAAATGTTTCGAAACTTGTGTTTTACTATGGTGATGCAGGTTGATCTTTGTTCCTGAGTCAACTCTTGAAGCAATAGGTTAGATATCAATTAATTTCTTCATTTCACCTGACTATATTCCCATTTCAGATCTTTGTAAATGTCACAATAACTTTCTCTCTCTCTCTCTCTCTCTCTCTCTCTCTCTCTCTACTTTTCAAACTTACGTGTTCACAAAAAAAAAATCTTTTTATTCACAATTCAATTATTTGTATTTGCTGTGTGTTGCTGAATTGAATTTGGTGAAATGAGATAAGAATATACAGAGGAAAAATCAATAAATTGAATTTTTTTCCCTTCATTTCTCTTGTTTTTTTTCATTGTGTTTTATCGGACAGTTTCCCATGAGGGTTTGATCTGGTCGAATGAAGATCGAAGACATTTCCCTCCTACAAACGACGATGACTATGTTGGCATCATGAAATATTGTGTTGTAAGCGAAAGATAAGTTTTCACTTCCTTCTTTTATTCAAACCACCAGAGAAAAACGGAACCGAAAGGATTTAGCCAATAAATTAAAGTGCTTGCTTCGCCTTCACATCTCAACAAATGTATTGAAGAGAAGAAAAGTGAATGAATAAGAAAAAACAATTTCCATGGACGTGAAAGGCCAGAAAAAACGAAATTCAAAACCTTCTTTTTAAGATATTTTATTTTTGCAAGTAAAATAGCAACCGAATCTTTTTCTCGCTCGTATCGAATCTCAAATTGATTCTAATTTTATTATCGATTGCCAGTATTTTTCTTTTACCCTTACTGCTTTTACTTAACGAACTCACGATCGAAAAACTGAGTTAAGAGATGAGAAAGAGAAAGAAAGAGGGAGATAAAGATAGAAAATTTTACGTGATGAAAGGAGATTTGATCCTTGAATCTTTGTTTCAGGATGTGATTGTGTCCTTGTGATTTTTCTCATCGTTACATTTACTTAACAAGTATTTCCAACAATCTCAATCTTTGAACAGTAATTTTTCACAGTACCTCGACTTTTTCTACATGAAGCATTCGATCTACAAAATTGCTTTATTTCATGAGCATCTTCCGAGAAATTAAGTATTTTAACCCTCCAGCACGGGAAGGGTTAAACTTTCATTACTTCTCTTGAAATGCTAAAGATGAAACAACAAACACACTGGAAAAAATCCTTTTCACTTTATTGACTTAGTTCGAAAGTTGTTTGCTTCTCTCTCCGTATTTTTTTCTCTTTTTTTACCATTTATTCCATTGAAAGTCAGATGGATGCAAATAAAATAAAATGAAAGACTCTGGAGTATTATTCTGTTGGCGACAAGAGATGGGGGAGTGAAACATGGATGGAAATTGTTAGATAACACATTTTTAGTGTGGATGTGTCAGATGAAGATTCCTTTTTGGCAATACTCTGGAAGCATGTTACAGCAGAGAAAAGATTTCTTTAAGCCTTCGAAATGTTGTTGAAAACGAATCTTCATGGTAGTCATATTCTCTCGATGAGATTTCTGAAGTGAAAAAAAGCCTAGTTTAATAAAACCATGATGAATATCATTTTTTCTCATCTTATTCATCTCATGTTTGTAAGATTTAAATATTAAATTAGAAGCAGAGACATTTTCTTTCTATCCCCATCAAAACTACTTATCCTTTCAAAACCGACAACAAACACATAAAGAGTGACAAAAGCTTTCTGCTGAAGGATTTTTCCTTTCCCACTAATGTTTTTTTAAATGTCATAATATTTAAGTAAATGAGACGGGATTTGGAATGAAATCTTTTCATTTTACTTGCATTCATGGCTGGATATTAATTTCACCATTTTATGTCACTTCCGGGTTGATTTAAACTTTTTTATTTTTTATTCTTCTTTGCAAAAAGGCACTCGATAGAATAAAAAATGTCATTTCATGTTAGTGAAATCAAAGAATGAAGTTATACACACAAAATTTTATCGGGTCAGGTTTTCAACGAATTGGGTCAAAGTGATGGTTACATTACTGCAACCAAATCAAATTAGGGAAACCTTTGTTAAATGACGGAAACGATGAATAATGCCCTAGCTTAAGCATTTAATCCTTTCATATTCTTTGAAAATTATAAATACAAAAAATGACAAAACGAGAGGACTGCAAAAGGGGAAAAAACTTCTTATTTTCCCTTCTCTTTACTTCCATCACAAAACGCTTTGTTGTTTCGTAATCACTCAAACATGTTTCATTGGATCATCACATTGACGTGACGAGTCCTTTTTTCCTTCTCTTTCCCTACAGCACATTTTTTGACCATAACGAAAGTGAATTGTGTACTGTTATGCTTGATAAGCTTTTGATTTTTATCTGCCATAAAATATGAAAGAAGTTGGTGGAAAAAAAGGAAGACAAATTGTTGTTGTTGTTGTGAAAAGGGATACAAATGCTAGTTGAGAACATTTTTTTATGATACATATCACTCAACACTTATTGGTAATATTCTAAAATATACAAGCAGAAGAATGTTTCCATTTATGTTGCCGATAACATTATAGGTTACAATGCTATTGAATTTGTTTTCTTACTGTGAAGTTTCACGAGAAGAAAGAAAAAGAGAAAACATATAACGAAATTCACCTCACTTAAGCGGTTAATACTTAAAAGCTTTACATGAAAGTATTTTTTAGCTTGAATTGTTTTTCCTCTGCCAATTTTCTACTTTCCCTTTGTTGCCTTAACCCTCAAATGATCAAACGAAAAGCATTTTTTTATTCAGTCTGGTAGAAAATTGTTTTTTTTTCTTTCCTTCTTTCTCTCGATTTTCTTTTCACCTCTTCCGCCCAGTGCACAAAAAGAAAAGGTAACATATGTTGTTCTCACAATATTTTTAAATCCTTTAGATACTTCAAGTGATCAAAGAAGCTTTTATCAGGATGGTCGTGGAGAAAGGTGTATTACCTATGAATAATGTGCTGTGTATTAAAGGATTTCCAAGCATTTCTCAAATTGAATTCAAGGTTGTTCACGACAAAAGTTTCGTTCTCTTGAACAAGCATATGTTTCAAGTCATAAAATGTTTTTCTTTCTAAGTTTTATTTACAAAGCTCCACAAGCGTCTGTCAGTTCACACTTTCAGCATGAATTTATGTCTTAGTTTTCAAAATAAAGGCACATGCTTAATAGACGCTCGAAGAAGATTTCTTCATATATATTTAGAACAATGCCCTGGAAAAATGTAATTCAAATACCTTATGTTTCTCATGACGTGAATAATTTCCGTGCGTTTTTCCATTGAAAATATTTGGTGTCTGCTTTTATGCCTTTATGTAATATTGAAAGCATTGCATGAGATTGCAAGAAGCTTTGTTAACGGCGTGTCAATGTTTTATTTAGAACACATTTGTAAAAAAACACTTTTTCCACTTTTTTTTTACTCAAACTCTTTCAGAAAACAGTTTTCGAAAAGAGGTAAAGATGATTTGCCAACATTCGTATTGTTGCCATTCACATTTGTTTCCCTTCCAACTGATAACACGTGTGTTCATGAATGTGTGTACAAGTATGATAGACGTTCAAGATTTTTCTTTTTCGATACCTTCCTTTCTTTTCCTGCTGAATAACTCGTTACACATTCATAATTTATGCTGCATAAAGAAAAATTATGAATTTGACTGTTACTGTTTTAACCTTCTTCCTTGCTGTTGCTTTCACATTTCCTTCCCTATAATACGAATGAAACGAACACACTTATTCACTCATTCACATTCTTTTATGAAGGGCTCATTCATACATATTTAATTTTTAGAACATAAAGGATAATGTATGAAAATGAATAATGTTTCCCTTGCCTCCATCATGAGTAAGAAATTTAAAAAAGGCATCTCTATTGGCGTTGTTTTAAAAAGAAGTCACAGGGAAACAAATTTAATGCGTTCTTGAAGTAATTGAAGTAGATATTTGAAGAAAAATGTTGAAAGTTTGTATTTTACTTGAGTTTACACCCACACATAATGTGTCGAAACTGTCACATGTTACCCACATTGATAAAAAAAATTCCCAGAACGACCGTCAACGAGCTTAACTCACTTATCTCAAAGTCAACAGCCAAGAAAGCTAGTGAAATCTTTTTATTTGGGACTTGAAAAAAAAGAAAAACTTTATCACTTTCTTTTCTCGTAAGCTGAACTTTTAAAAGTGACAAAAGGGACATATAACAATTTAATTAAATCATAATTTACGCGAACGAAAAGTTCACCATACATAATATTAAATTCACATTATTTGCCTTTCTGTTCCTGTCAACATGAACTGAAAAAGTGGGAAAAACATTTTCATTTGCGGAAGTTTTTTTTTATGTAAAAAAGAAAAGTAAAAAAAACTAGCTCGCGTTTCCATGTTGCATAGTAATTCATTATGATAAAAAATAGCTCTCTCATATCATTAAATTTTCCTAACATCTTTTACTATTCTTGTCTCATTTTTTTAAAATGCTTATGAATGTTCAAAGCCTTGTTCAAAGCTATTACAAAAGTTTTATCATTTTTTTTTCTCCATTCATTCTTGTCTACTTTTCGCTTTCACGACATGAATTACCTTAAATTTTCTGAGAATTGGAAATTAATTATGTTTTCGAAGGGAATTTTGAGAAGAAGAAAGCTTAAGAAACATTTTAGAGTTCTCACAAATATTCTTTGTCATATGATCGTTATCGGGACAAAACTTTTGTGCTTCTTTATAAGCACCATTTTTGTATTGTCTTGCTATTTAAATTTGTGTTTTTGTTATGATGACTCAAGTTTATCTTCACCCTCGCGGTCGTTTACGGTTAAGATTATTCTATGTTGTTTTCATAATCAGAAGCCTATGGAAATGTCTGTGCTTTTAAAACAACCAAAATTTTACAAACTTTTTTTTTCTTCTTTTTTCCTACCTGCATGTTCAAATCATACTCATTATGTTTACCTTTGCCCAGCTTATGTCAACCATATTTATAATTCACTTTGATAACTTCTACTACATGCCTCTCATATCTTTTTAACCTGAATGGACTTTACGGACATAAATTGTACAGATTTTTACGACAAATTTCTCCTTTTCTAAAACATAAATTCTGTCAATTTTCATATCATTTTATATTGCTTACAGCTCTAAATAAAAGTTTAAGTAGTACAACATAAAATATTGGGAATTTAACCGAGCTCATTTATAAGGAAAATTATGTTTGTAATGAACTGAAAATTGATTGAATATTTTATGCTATCAATTTAAAGTTGATGCAAACTAATGCTTATATATTAAGAAGTTCCTTAACGACAATTCTTATGACTTTTATGTTATGTCCAACATTAACTGATTCTGGCGACTACATAGAACTTGCGCCATTGTGGCTAATTAGAAATCAATTATTGGTATATTTGAGAGCATTTTACAAAACTGAACATTTGTTAAGGGACACTTAATGGATCTGTCAATTGGGAGACGTTTATTACATAAGTATGTAATAATAAGAGAATTGTGTATAAATGGTATCCTACGCTTTCAAATTAAATAAATAAATTTTCCATTCGAAATCAAGATAATGCTTATTCCGAAAACTATAACCCGAAAAGCTATATTAAAAAAAAGGTGCGCCATTGATTTCCACAAATCGTATTAGGTATTCGATAAATATTGTTCATGAAATCCAATTAACTATCAATTTCATGTGAGGATTAAATAACATCAAGCGTATGTGATTTGTTTATGGTAAAAGAAAGACAAAGCATTGCGGTGATTCGTCATTAAGATTGTATACAAATTTTCGATATGGCAAACGATTGCTGTTGGTGTTTTTTTCTTGTATTTTAATTAGAGGGCGATCGATAAACACGGCTGGTTGTTTATCAATGAAAGTTTTCCCAATTTGCTAAAGTTTATGTGTAGAGAACACATTATAACAGATTTTGTTTATACTCACATTTTTTGTGTGTTTATTTTTGGCAATTTATTTCAGCTGGTTCAAGAAGCGAAAGCAACAATGGTAATGGAAGTCCTGTGAAATATCCTGTAATGGTGTTTGTTCATGGCGAGTCTTATGAGTGGAACAGTGGAAATCCTTACGATGGCTCCATATTAGCTAGCTATGGACAAGTTCTTGTCGTTACAATTAATTATCGATTAGGAATTCTTGGTGAGCTTTTGCCAATAAATTTTCCTATAATTGTAATTAATTATTCAAAGCTCGATGGACTTAAATTTGCCATATGTTGTTATGTTGTCTCATTCCATTAGGTTTTCTCAATGCGAATGTCGATCGATTTTCGAAATCACCCGCAAATTATGGACTAATGGATGTTCTCGCTGCCCTTCATTGGATACAAGAGAATATTGAAGCTTTTGGTGGTGATAGCAGAAGCGTCACACTTGCTGGTCATAGCACTGGTGCTGCATGTGTTCATTTTCTTATCGCATCGCAGGCTGTCCCCGATGGACTTCTCTTTCATCGCGCAATTCTAATGTCTGGCTCAGGACTCGCACCATGGTCACTTGTTGGTGATCCCGCACATTATGCAGCTATTGTCGCTCATCATGTTAATTGTTCAGTCGACTTACCTCATCAAGCTTTAATGAAATGTTTACGAGAAGTTCCAATAAAGACGCTTCTCTCGACGCCCATACGACCATCTGAATTCGGCAATACGTTCGGACCAAGTGTTGATGGGGTTGTTATAGGTTAGCATTTATCGGAATATCATGATACTTGTCAAAGATAATCTTATGATTTATTTTTCTTTTTATTCGTGTAGATACAGGTGATTACAGTAATCAACAAGATCAATATGATTTTGGTACGCTAAGTGGCAGTGATACGAAACGACAAATGCACTATCAAAATAATCTTAATGTCATAAATTCAGTATTGTTAAGAAAGTTAGCTATAAACAAATTATCACGGTAAGTATAATAAAGTTTCAACGAACTTAATCTCATTCTCATTGGTGCTTGTTTTCGAAACTTCTCATATTTACTAAAATGTTGTTTCTATTCGCATCATTAGATACGATTTATTGGTGGGTGTAACGAGAGCCGAGTCCTATTTTGTATTCAATTCGGGTGATGTACAGTATGGTATCGAGGGAGATCGAAGGTCGAAGATACTTAGGACTTACGTGAGAAGTACATACAGCTATCATCTTAATGAGATTCTAGCCACGGTAGTGAATGAATATACAGATTGGGAGCGTCCCGTTCAACATCCAATTAATATTCGGTAAGAAATAAAAACAAATTCTACAGATATTTGTTGTTAACATTGATTTACCTTTTCTTCCATCATTTATTTAGTGATGAAACGTTGGAAGCTCTTAGTGATGCACAAGTTGTGGCACCCGCAGCGCTTACAGTAGATTTACATTCTGCTGATCATCGAAATTCATTCCTTTATGTGTTTGATTATCAAACAAAGTTCGGAGATTACCCTCAGGTAAGGAATTGCTTATGAGAAATAAAAACAAAAATGTAGCGCTTGAAATTGCGTGATTTGAGATTGTAGCACTCGAAAATTTCGCCGAATTATGTAATTCATAATCTAATCATCGGGTAAGAAAATTTTCTTGTTTTCTAAAAATTGAAAATAGAAAAAAGGAAATCAATTCTACATACATTTTTTCCTACTTCTTTAGATGATTTACCGTTTATTATTTAGAAAGTTCCGCAAAAACGAAAACAAGCAAACATAACTTAAATTTCGAATGTAGCAAGATTTGAAAAAGCACAACCAATCTTCAATGTGCATTCATCTTAAAACCAAACAAGTAAAAGTTTCAAGAAATGCAAAGTAGTTTCAATTTTTTTCCGTAAACAAGAAAGTAAAATATCGCTCAAAGCTAAGTTTACGTTCCGAAAATCCTTGTTGGATAAAATTCAAGTTATACAAAATCATTGAGGGGAAAAAGTTTTTGTTTCCATCGGTGATGGGAAAACAGGGAAAATTTATGCGCATAATGTATAATGGAAAAACCTTAGAATCGTACTGATTGATTGCAAAGTTTTATCATTCCTCACATCATAGAAAGAAGAATAACATTTACATTATATCTAAAGCAAATAAAGTAAAAAGAGTTTTGATTTTTACCTGATTTTACCGTTTATTTTCTTCACTACCGTAAAGACTTTTTAATTCCAAATCATCTGTAAATTTATAATCAGAAAAACCATAAACAGATTGATGCTTTTCCTTACTTGTTTCACTTAAATAAATGTTATTCAAATATATTTTTTCATTATTTTTTTTTAATTTTAGATCAGACAAAAACATTCCATAATGTTTTGTTTAGCATGCGTTCCATTACTTTTGTAGGTCGAGATTTTTATCTACTCCTTGCTTTGCTCTTACTTTAACTGCAACACGAGCTATAAATTTAATGTACATTTCTTTATGTTAAATGCTCATCGTCAGTAACGCTTTTATTTCTTATAGGTACTTTAACTACTACTATATGCCATCCCCTTCCTGTTTTGTCAACACAAGTTATCTACGCCCACATTTGTTGTTTTATTTTATAAAACATGAGAGATGAAAACTTATTAAAGAATTTCTTCCTTTTTTTCAAAAGATTCTCTGAAATTAGAACTTTACTTGAAGCTTCCACAATGCATTGATTGAATTTTCAAGTTAAAGCAATCGATTTTATTGTTTTCCATTAATGACATTGCTTGCTGTTTTTTCTTCTATAGCAATATCACGCGAAGTAGGACAAAAGAATAATATTTTATCGAAGAGGGTTTTTGTTCTATCCTTGAAAGCAAAAAAAAACCAAAGTTGCAAGTAAATAAAAGAATCAAGAACAGAAAACCAGGTGAATCGTGTGTTCTGTTTGTTTCCTATGTTTATGCTGTGTAAAGTTGTGCCAGGTTTCTACTTCTTCCCTTGAAACAGATGATGGCAAATAACATTCCGTGATTGCTTATGTAAATGGTATCGCTTTACGTAACGCGCCATTTTTTCGATGCCTTTTTTTTTCACTGTTTCCATTGACGTTTGAAAAATCGTTTGCTTTGAAACAAGGAAAAAGAAGAAAACTTTCGCCTTGGCAAATGTTTTTCTTGCTATTAACAAAAAAGACATGAATGGGAAAAAAGTTTACTGCAATTTTTAAGCAAAATAATATAAAAACTTACAATGTTAACTGTTAAAGAGATATCATTTTTCCGACTAGGTACTTATTTTAGAGCTCACACAACATTTTTAGCTTAGAGGAATAAAATAAAAATATAAATACATATGATAAAAAATCACCTTTATATATGCTCTCAGATTTTCTTTCTTTGTCATTTTATCCAAAAATATTGATGGAAAACAAAATTTACATTTATAAGTGGAAAGGAAATTGATTTTTCTTTCTTCGTTTGACACAAGACATCGTGAGGTCTTGGGAAGAATAAAAAAATAAGAAAAGAAAGCGAGTAAAGAAAGTCAATATCACGCTTGCTAATTTAACGAAAAAAATATTGGGTAACAATTTTTATGTTTAGAAATAAAATGAAACTCTGATTATTTCCACATTTTCAATCCTTGTGCTTGAATAATCAACAAAAAAAAACGTAGGTAATAAAATGAGATTCAATTATGTCGTAACATTAGTTATCGATGGTGAAAGCTTGGATTTTCAGTTTCATTTTCAAATATTGCACTAGATTAAAATCGTGTACATGATTTTACATAATCACATTTTCAACATAAATAATCGAATATGCAATTTATTTCGTTACAGCGTCAGGGCTGCATTCACGGTGAAGACTTGCCATATTTCTTTGGTGCTCCATTGGTCGGTGGCTTTAATCATTTTCCGAAAAATTACACTAAAGCTGAGATATCTCTCTCAGAAGTTGTGATGCTTTACTGGTCGAATTTCATACGAACTGGGTGAGTGGTTACACCAAAATAATAATGTTTTCTCTAGTTCGCCTTTTGGCCCGTCACTTAAAGTCAATTTTATAAAAAATATTCTATTTTACTTTTTTATTTCACCCTCAACACTCTTTAATAAACAGCAACCCTAACGAACAACAGGACAATAGGGATCGAGGCAAAAGTAAAAATATTGAGTGGACGCCATACGAGAGTGTACACAAAAAGTATCTCAATTTGGGTAAGTTTGTAGTATTAAAAGTTAGGTAATTGTGTTGTTTCCGATATGAAGTTGAGAAGATGTTATAAGGGGGGAAAAGTTTTTCGCAAACAGGATTTAAGTAAATTAACATGAAGATTAAAAGCCCTCCAACTCCAACATTTTAATCGACAAGGAAGCATCTTAAATTAAACGGAAATTGATATTGATTTTTCTTTTTTTTGAAAATACTCCGCCACTGCTGTCTAGATTTTCATATTTCAGTAAGATGAAGGATAAAAATTTCTTTTTTTTCCTGCGTTTTAGATCATACTCGAGAGTTTTTAAAATGAAATTATTAAAGATT
>CVRI01000024.1:541870-588938 GCA_900005825.1 Clunio marinus | reverse complement strand
GGTATAAAGTATATTTGAGAAAGTTGTTCCTTGATACATTCTGCAACTTTTTTTAATAGATTGTATTTCTGTAAAGTGACACTAGAGGGCGCTGGAGATAAATTGTTAGTTAATTTGTTTCCAGCGCCCTCTGGTGTCACCTTACAGAAATACAATCTATTGAAAAAAGTTGCAGAATGTATCAAGGAACAACTTTCTCAAATATACTTTATACCTAATACTGATAGTTTATGATTTGTAGCTAAAGAATGAAAGTTGTCTTTGAAAAATATCATACTTACGTTTCATATGGAAAATTTAAATTCATTTATCTCGCAATGCGTAGGTTTTAGAACTTTATGTTGTATGAAAGATATGTTCAGAATTGCTATTTAAACATATCATAAGAAAACATTGTACATATAAAACCAACTTTTCTATGTGTAAAATTAGTTTAAAAAACTCCCATACAAAAAAACATCCACCATGACGACATGCATGACGCCGTGTCGTCATGCATGACGTCACGCCACGGCGTCATGCATGTCGTCATGGCGTGACGTGACAACCCTACAGTAAGATGAAGGATAAAAATTTCTTTTTTTTCCTGCGTTTTAGATCATACTCGAGAGTTTTTAAAATGAAATTATTAAAGATTTCAGCTCGAAGCTTGAAAATTCAGCGTCAACTTTGACTTCCCCTCCTACTCCCACACACGCCCAGCTCTATCAACTTGAAATGGGTATAAGTTTTGCTTCCTATTTTTCAATATGAGCTGAGAAATGAAGGAGCTAAAGTCAATATAACAATTTGTTTAAACCACCATAGTTTAGGGCTTACACAATATAAGCAATCAAAAATAACATGAAAACCTTTTAGGGAGCTGCCGGGTTGTGTTAACTGAATATGTGTGTAAAAAAAAGCACATCGATACTTACTAGAAAATAAACTTTTTGGGTTAAGTTGATGTTTAGATATTTTAAAAGGATTTATACGAGCTATTTATGTATTAAAACAATTCACTTTATTTATTCATATCGAACACACGAGTTAATGCTTTCAAATAATTACAAAATTAATTTAATTTTCTCATTGATTGTCTCATTTTAATTTGAATCATGTTTAGTAGAGCGATTCGTATAATATATTTTATTGAGATAACAAAATTTAATTAACTGAAATTACATTTATTTTTTTATTAATTTTTACAGATCTAAAACCGAAGTTAAAAAATCACTATCGTGCCCATCGCCTTTCTTTTTGGTTGAATCTCATTCCGGATCTTCATAAACCCGGTAATGATGACGTTCCTTTGTCACATCATGAATTAGAGAATGATGATGGTACCCAAGAGAAATCAACTGTCAAACCTTTGACTCCACAGCGTGATAAGTTCAATTTGACTATCGCAAATGGCACAATGTATTCCACGTCATTACTTTTTAACTACACATCATCGTTGCGAAGTAATCGAAATATTTCATCCAACACAGCGAGAACCAAAAATCAAGTTCCTGTACAATCGATTGATCATGATTTATACGATGAAAATGCAACATCAAATCCACCATCGGAAGATGGTTTTGCGGCATATTCAACAGCCCTTAGTGTCACTATTGCCATTGGATGCTCACTTTTAATTTTAAATGTGTTAATCTTTGCTGGTGTCTATTATCAACGAGATAAAACGCGTCTGAATGAACCGAGAACAATGAAGAAGCGTACTGAGAATGGACAAATGCCGAATAATATTTGTGGTGACTTAGAAACTCTTACAATTCATGCCAAGAGTGATCCAACTACAATTCTTGGTCATCATCACTCGATGCATCAACTTCCACCACCCGAATTTGCTGATCTACCACAACGCATTCCACCAGCTCCAAAACATTTAAAATCTGTCGATGCTCCACTTTTACCGCCACACGCTTTACAAATGATTGGAAGTAATTGCAGTACGTTGACGAAGAAAAGTTGTGTTAAAAATAATATGAATCATCATCATCAACATCAGCATCAACAACATCAACAAAATCAGCAACAACATCAAAGTGGAAATTCTGCATCACAACAGAATCCAATGGATGAATTGCGTGTATGACGTTAAGTCACATTTGATGATGAAATTCAGGACATTTATTTGTGAAGAAAATGAATGATAAGAATTCTTATGCTCTGACCATCATCAGATGAAGATAAATATGAAAACGGAGAATATAAAAGTTGTTATTATTTATCATTTCTTTTTTTAGTTGTTTTTTCTTATCTCCAAACCGAGATAGCGGTTGTAGGAACAGAAAATATTACAAGAGATATTTCAAAGTACTTTTTCATCACCGCGAACCCACTTAAATATGGTTAAGTAACTCATAGACGATGAATGAACTGAGAATGTCTTCTTCTCAATGTTTGCCTATTTCATCACAAACGCGAATGGATTGAAATATTTATTAAGATCTCAAAATCTTTTCTTAAGCTTTTTCTTCTTCTACTTTTTTTTGTTACCATCCGAAGATGATGAAGTGAATAGAAATTCATTTTATGTCGAAACTAAATCTTCTTGTTTTACTATTTCAAATAGCTTGAAGGAGAAGACTAGCTGAAACAGATATAAATCCAATTTCAGTCCGACAAAATGGTTTTCATTCTCGGCTAAAGCAATGGAAGGAAAGCTCGCTCTAATTTCGACACCGTAAACCATACATTAGTGTCGCAATAAAAAAAAAGTAACTCTGCCGAGAGTTGAATTACAGAGAAAGATTTAATTCATCACGTACAAGTTATGCTTGTGCGAATGTCACGTTAATTCGATTGAATTCGTCATGGAGAAATTACAGTGAAAGAGTGACGGAAAGTTAATAAGAAAATTCACATTCAGTAAAGTCGGTAAGATGGAAGCTTGATGCGAAAATAAAAATTTATTTTGAAGAAATTGGCATCGATTTTCACTTTTAGCAAATAGCTGGACATTTAGCTGTATGTCACTTCATCTTTCTTCGGGCAGTCCTTTTCTCTAAATTCACTTTACATTCCTGTCACTTTTGTTATGATGTAAAAGCTTTCGAAAAGGAAACTCAATATTTTTCGTGATAGCACAGCTATAAAAGGAAACTTCAGAAAGGAAAACATTTATATATTGTTTGGGTGGGACGAGAGGGGAGAAATAAAGATTTTAAGACTCTAGAAGATTATCAAAGTTTAAATATGTCCGAATTACTGATATGTAAATACTTCTCAAAGAATAAAATGAAATTCTTTGTTAAAAAAGAAAAACACAAAATAAAACACGGAAAATAAAGTTTTTATTGCCATAGGACCAAATATAAGAGCAAAACAAAAAGGGAAACATAAAAAAATATATAAATTGAGTAATAGTAATTGAGTAATCATTAGATAAATGTTAAGGAAAGTTGTTAATAAAACAAAATCAAATTCTGATCTAGTTTATTTTTCTCCTGCTGATTTTCGAAATGTTGAAGATTTTCTTTGAGTTTATGTCTTATTCTCATTGAGAATCTATTCGAGCTAGAATTAGAAAGACATGAAAAGTGTGTTGAAGTATAGAAACTATTCTGAGAAAGAACAATATGTCTCAGACCCTTAGCATGTTCGAGATGGTGAACATTACTAAGTTCAAGTTGTACTTTTTCCTATACACAATAAATAAATAAAATGAAAACAAAGAAAGCAAAAAAAAAATTTTAAGGCGATCTCCCAACATAACTGATAGGCTGAGAATGAATCTGATAGAAATAGATGATGGCTGGGAATAATAAAGGAAAAAATGAAAGAGAGAGAGGGAGAGAGAGAGGAAAAAAAGGAAATAAATTTTATAACAAAAAGTTGAGTGACACATAAGCAGGGCGTGGTGGAAAGTGCCAAAATAAATTTTCCAGAACAAAAATAGCAGAAGGAGAAATACGAAAGAAGTTTGGGCATTTTCAGGGAATAATTCTCGCGAAAACAGAAATGAAGAAAAAATAAAATGCTTTTCTCTTTCTTTTTCTCATTCCAAATGATAAAGTGAATTGGGAGAAAAAGAAAATTAAATTTTCTGTTTCCATAAACTTTTCTTTTTTCTTGTTGAAAAATTTCTTTATTTTCCAAAATAAAAATGTAGCTGAAAAATAATTCAATTATCTTAAAATGCTGTATAATGTTTCTGAAGACTGAATTAAAACGTTTCCTTGAGCAGCGAAATGAAAAATAGAACAAGAAAAAAATTTCGTTTCAGAAGTTCTTTGGATTTTTAATTGATTTCCCATAAAACTTTCTTCATGTTATAACTTTCTTTAAAAGAATAAAAAAAATTTATGGCATTTTGGAACTAAATATCTATCTAAATAGAAAACCAAAATTTACTTATGTTTCGTTGAGTAGCTGAGAGGGTGAAAGAAATGAAAGCAGGATTATTGCTGTCACATTTTTAATTACTTATGAAAGAAAGTTTCATGACTTTTAATTCGTTTTGAACTTTCAATGAGAACCAGGAATTTAAGAATTGAATTTTGAATCAGTATTTGAGACCATAAAATTTTAAAAAAATTAACAATTTTCATTGCATTCTTATCCTTCTCGCTCTTCAACTATTCTGTTTATTCTATTAAGTTATTCACTGCACATAACTCGCAATTTTATTACAACTATCGAAAAGATAAATGTTGAACTTGAATAAAACTTTAACTTTTGACAACTGAGAGCAAAAGTTGTGAAAACCTAACTCAATGTATGAAGTTATGAATGTATTTACAGATAGATCCAGTGAACAAACACTTTCAGTTGTTAAGGAACGTTCATTTAAGAAAAATAATGAAAACTAAATAAAATTTGAAACTGAGAAATTATAGTTACAAAAGTGATAAAATATTATTTGTTTCGTTTTTTTTTCTTTCTCAATTTGTTAAATGAAAAACTTGGTGATTGTGCATATGCTTGTTTTGATTTCGTATTTCATTTCAGAAAACTTATTCCTTCCAGATCTTTTTGTCTTTACGAATTTCGAATATCTTCTTAGCAGAAAAAAAGTTTTATGGATCAAAGAATGACACACTTTAAGTAGCATCAACATCTCTCATGAATTCTGAATATAAATAACACTACACACACACGCACACATATCAAACTTATCTGAAACTTTATTTCATCAGCTCTCGACCTCCAACTTGTTTGTCGTGTCAAGAAAAAGAAGACAGTTCAAACTAAAAAACTTGAAACACTGTTGAATCCTTCGTCCCTAGATTGCAATTATGCGAAGCAAACATCATTATTTTTCTCGTTTTGTACTCTCCTGAAATATTTATTATCATTCGGAGTATCCCTGGTAATTCAAAAGTTAACCTTGCAAGAGAAAAACATTTCAGGAATAACAAAATGGAAAATAAATCTACAAAAACCATGAATGACAAATGAAGTTTGTGTTTTATTATGCTTTTTGCGCTCCTTTATTTTGCTGTCAAATTAAATATTTGATGTGAATAGAGTTATGTTTCTGGTTAGATCACTTTTCGGAACATTTCTTTATCATATTCTGTTGAAAAGTTGAAAGTTGAAGGAGAGAAATGAAAAACTTTTCTTTTAAAAATTAAACATTGACACAAACTATTAGTTTATAATGTATGTAGGTAGTTGTTATCAATTTTTGTGTTTCAATTTTGAAATTACCAAATGGTAGTTGATGAAGTTAGCATTAGTTTAAATATGACATCGAGTTGGCAAATGAAACAATTTTCATTAATAGTTGATGCTTTTAAGGTTTCAGTACTCATGCTGCATTTATTAAGCATAATTTTATTAAGCATAGAATGCAAACATGAATCCATCGTTTAATGTTTCTTGAATGTTATGTGAGTTTTAAGTATTTATCATAAATATCATGAATGAAGCATTTTTAGATTGAAAGATCATTCAAGATATATTAAATCAACAAACATTTCAGATATTTTATTGAAAATATTTGATTAATTGAGAAGAAGTATTAGAAGTTTTTGGAACTCGGTTACTCAATCTGATGTTCGAGAATGAATAATTTATTCATGTTTAGCAAACAGAAACACTGAAAATGAGAAAATGTGTTGGAAAAATATTTACTAAAAGACTCTTGAATAATTTCTTTTTCAACATTTTGTATTTGAGATTCGGAATGTTGACTTATTAAATAACATATTTTCGTATTTGCTTTCAAAACTCATGAATAAATAAATAAATTTTAAAATTGTGATTTGAGAAATTTAGTTTCATCAAAAAATAAAAATTAAATTCCTGAAAATAATTCCGAATGTTGTTTGAAAAATTACATTTTTCTTCTGAAAGCATTTAATAGAAATGAATTTGCAAATAAAAAAAAAGAAGTTTTCCCACTTTTCTGCTCTTTCACATGAACGTGACGCAACAAAAGGGAAATTGTAAGAAAGTATTGGAATAGTAATTTATGATAAGAGAAAACATAATAAAAGCTTTATTATTTAGGGCCACACTACATATTTTATTACAATTAGTTATGCTTTTGAAGCTTTCTTGAAGGAAGTCTGACAACAAAATGAAAATTGCAATGACTTGGAAAAAAGAAAATTTGGTGAGAAAATAATGAGAAAGCAGAAATAAATTATGCTGGGGAGTATTCTAAAGTTTAACTCTTAAATGTTTTATATTCTATTAATTTGATTCAAGGCAATGAATTTTCGTTTACGACACTTGTCAACAGCCACCAATGATTTCGACCTTTCCCTCGATTTTCTTCCCTTCCTTTTTCCTCTTCTTTTTTTGTGAGAAAATCTAAGAAGTCGATTCATTTTCTTTTCTATTTTTTGTACATTACAAGGAATTTTTTTGAGGTGTAAAGCAATTATAATCTGCCATTCACTTTTCTCTCCTTCTCACTTCGTTACAATAACTTCCGATACATAGTCATAGCCATTTCTTTTTTTTCAGGAACTGCTGAAAGGACATCAAAATTTTTTTATAACACGGAAGCTTAATGTGTCGATATTTTCCAATGTTAAATTTTTTTTTCCTTGATACTGTCGATGTGGGTGATAAATTGCTTCGTATGCGAGCTCTTGCTTCATTATGCCATCATTAGTAAACAGTTATTAAAGAAGATACTCAATTATTCACGCGATGAAGGAGAAAAAGTTTCTTCAGATAGCTGAGTAATGTTGTTCGATTTCAAGTGGAAGGAGAGTTGAAAAAACAAAAGAAGAGTTGGAAGAACTTATAATGGATAAGTTAAAAAATGTAAACCTTTTATTTGTATAATTCTAGAAAACTTCTTCCTGTTAATAACATTACAAAAACCTTTAGGGAATTTAAAGGATGAGTATCAAAAGAAAGTTGAATTTCCCTGAACTGTTTTCAGAACATTTCCGATTCAAGACACGCACTGTGATATTTTATTGTATTCATCTCAATGGAGAAAGTAATTTATTCTGAAAATTTCTTTCAATTGTGCATGTTTATACAATGATGGAAACGTAAGTTTGTTGCAGTGGCGTATCAAATCCGAAAGGTAAGTGAATTTGATTCAACAATCTTTAGCGTCACTGAAATTTTGCAGTAGAAAAGTAGAACGTAAATTTCAAGGAAACATCTTTGTGTTGAATCAAATATCGAGCGATTGATAATCCTAAAGTTTCGAATATTATAAGAAGTATCATCAGTGAAATAAAAGACAGAACTCGTTGGAAATGACATCAAAGATCATGGAAATCGTGAGTTTGGCGATTGGCACGAATTTTTCATTCCATCGACTTCTATCTCATATCTCAAAGTTATCGCTTTAAACTGATGTTTTTCTGTGTCACAAACAGCTCATATTGTACGTGACTTTGCAAATTGGTCGCATTAAGCCATATCGCGATTTTTCATCGCTACTTTTTATCCCTCCGGATTATTCGTTCGTATTAATTATTGTTCCTTCCACTCGGCCATCTAGATTTCCTGTAAGTTTCATATGATGGAGGCCTGAATGTGTATGCTTTAAGAATTTTTATCGAAGAAGTTTCTATTTTTCTATAGAAAAATGGAATCAAATTGATTTAATGATTCTTATGTTCAGTTCACCATTTTTTATGTAATGCAATAATGTTGATAACACTCGCCATTATTAAAATTATCATTCAAACTCTTTATATACGTGATGTTCGTCGATTAACAAAAGAAAGCTTGAAAAATTATTTTATCTAAAACCATCGACTGTTCTCGATACATTCATTCACTCCTTTCCTGCTACAATGAACATAAGCAAAAGCATTCAGCTTCATTGAACATATTAACTCGTGTCTTTATTACAAACTTTAATAGATATTTCTGTTCGTACATATTATACAGAGCAACATAATTTCCCTCGTTACTGTCATGTATAATTTACCTAAACGATATATTTTTATGGGGTGAACAACGCTTATTGTAAATGCACGGAAAGATATTCTCGATTCTATAAATAGAAGAGCCAAACAATTCTCGTCTGCTTCAATGATTAATTTTCCATTGTATATGGTGGCAAAAGATGAAAGTTTTATTGCGTCATAAAGCTTGATAGTTTTAACATGTAAGTAAAATTAACTTTTTTTTTTATATTCTAATTAGGAAAACTACGAATAAGGGTTTTGCTCTAAAGTTTTAATAAACAATTAAAAATAAATTCTCTCATAAGCAAATAATCGCATCAACATATCTTTAGTGGTTGTAATGGAATCAAATATTACAAGAAACATTTCTCGACATAACCCATGAAGTTTCTGCGAAGCTATCAAAAACTCTTCTATTCTTCATAACACTCAGCAGGCATTGTTTGATAATATCTGAATAAAGTGTCGTTGACAACACCAAGAGACAGCAGCAGAGTAGGAAAAAATTTCTCATCATCAACATATGTCGCAGTGCGAGTGACAACAAAAAGGATTCTATTACAAAATAAAGCGAATCTCTCGCGTGAGAAAGAAAAAAAAAAGAAATTAAAAGTAAAAGTTGAGATCGTTACGTCTCTCATGTCATAATTTATTTTAGTCATTAGCAGAATATTCATTAAGAGATGTGCGGAAGAAGGAAAAGTCGTTTAATTTGCAATATTCTCTTCAAATCAATATGAAATTCAAGCTTCATGCGTAAACACTCTCAAGTTATTTCTTAAAAGTTAACATACACTTCAATAATTGAATATTAAATTGAAAACCATTTTGAAGCTAAAAAAAATAGAAAAAAACAATAATGCGGAAAACAAATTTCCATTAAGTAGGTACATTCAGAGAAGGAAAAACTCACATGGAAGATTTCAGTTGAAGTACTCCCACATATGTTTATAAAAAGCATGCAGCATAAAGATTACTAAATAAGTTAAGCTATTTGAATTCATGCTTTTGGACGATTAAAGCAAATATTTAAGGAAATGCTTGTAACGGAAAAATCAGAGAAATCGAAAGAAAATCTCATTTCTATGCGTAGATGAACAAAAGTAGAAATAAATTTCTAGGTGAATGAATATCAATAACATAATTTATTTACAAATATATAAATCTGTATAAATTCCGTATGTTTTCAGCCTTTCTTTACTTTGAATATCTAATATTTGTCGTTTGGAAGATTTATTACAGAGATTTTAATTTCTTTCTTGACAACATCATCCCCATTCGCTTCACTATTACCTACTTCATTATTGTTCATTTGTTCGTCAGTTTTTTCATCGCTAACAGTGTTTATTTTGGACTTCTTATTGAAGACAGCGTCCAAGAAGAGTGCACCAAATATTATTCCAGCTGATGTCCACTGTCTAGCACTTAATGAGTTTCCAAAAATAATTACAGATAAGAAAACACTAAAAAACTTTCTTGTTGTTGTTACTATTGATAAGGGCAGTGGCCCGAAATGTGACACCATCGACGAAATGAATATTTGTCCAATACCTCCAGTCATAATAGCCAGTGCTAAATATTTTATTATTTCGGGATGTGCTGTAATAAAATTGACAAACTTTGGAGCTTCTCCAAACACAAAAGTTCCAATCACAAGGATAATTGAACTCCAAACATTAACAAAGTGCATGAAATTGAGTGGCGTAGGTTTTGATATTGATCTCATTCGGTCTTCTGAAGCTCCACATAGTCCATCCATTAAAAGACTAATTCCAATCAATGTATTTCCTAAACGCGGATTTTCGCCATCTCTCTTTTCATATTTGTCTTTGAACACGAACAACATAACGCCAAATACAATCATCAAGACGAAAATCACTTTTCGAATTTTGATTCTTTTACCACCAATAAGCACTCCAAAAAGCATCACTGGAATCGGTTTTGATGCTAAAATATTTAGTTATTTATTTTAGAAACTCATGTCAAATTAATGGAGATAAGCAAATAATGTCGTAAATTAGAGTTGGGAGATCCAAGAATGTTTTGGATCGCCGATCCAGTTAAGCGATCCAAAATTTTGAAGTGGATCGCCGATCCGTTTTTCCCATGTATCGGCGATCCGATCCACGATCCACTATAAAAAAAATAAATACCATGCCCTTCATTTAAAAGCGCCAATCTTGTTAATTCTCTACCCCTTGTTGTTCAAAGGGGCAAAATTTCAATTTTGTAAAAAAATTCCTACCCCTCGGCGAAAATTGTAGTTTTGCCCCTTCAAACACTAAGGAGTAGAAAAATGTTTGAGAAATCTGAACCTTAAGAAAAAAAGGGCATGGAAAAAGTCGGATCATCGATCTATTTTTTTCATGGATCGGCGATCCGATCCGCGATCCATTTTTTCCATGGACCGGCGATCCATTTTCACGATCCTATATTTTAATTTTTCGATCGGCGATCCAATCCATTTTTCCGATCCAAAATATATTATACCTTTTCCAATTATTTGTGTTGGATACGGTATCCATTGCAATGATAAATGTGATGTCACTTTCCCCAAAACATAGAATATTGCAATGAGTGCGTAAAATCCCTGATGAGTTTCATTTTTTGGATGGTCATGTGTATACATAAGTGCTGAAAAAAGAATTCATATTTAAGTTAAGCTTGACCTACATATTTATGTTGTTAAACTATGTAGCAAGAAGCAAACCTTTGGCAAATGACATGTAAAATATGCACTGCATTCCACCAAATGTGATGGGAAATTTAAACGTTTCGCCAACTTTGCCATCATCGCTAACTTCATCGCCGTATCGTCCACGAAATATCTTCTCAGTAATGACTCCGAATGTAGTGTAGCAAGCGAAAATTCCAACTGCAAACCCAACCAATTTTAACTTCTCACGAAACGACATCATTGCTTATGTCTAAGCGATGTAGATTATAACCTAATGGTCTTTACTCGTGAGAGTAACTATTATGACTACTGTCAGGTTCTCTTTAAAATCCAAACCAACTAACCAATTCCCGTTATCACATTTATATATTGAGAACTTTAATAAATTGAGAGTTGAGCTCGATGTGGCAGCGTTTGTTGAGATTATTAAATATTTTTTTTGAGTATTCAGTTTTCAAAACTTTCAGAAGATTATTTCGTTGAATTGCTTCTCTTTCATTAAATGTACTCAACCAAGGACTAAACGTCGACCCAACTCTTTCTAAATAGTTTATAGAGAATGACAAAAAAAACTATTGAAATTCATTCAGGGACTTGAATTGAAATTGTAAATAAATATTCGGAAGCAGAAGATATTTGAGATTTCAACTTTTTAAAATTAAGAACAATTTTTAAACCCTGACTTTTGTCTTCGTCACGTGTTGGTGAATCTCATATTTGAAATCTTTGTATTGAATATTTACATATATCAAATGTTGAAATTTTTAATTAAATTTGAACATCGATTTTGTTTGACGCAAGTAGTAAAGCGAAATGTTTTCTTATCATCAGAAGCGTAAGTAGCATCCCTTTATTTAAAGTAATATTGTTGTCTTCATGTTGCAAAATATCAAGCATAAAATCACACATTCATATTCTAAGATGAAACATTAATAACAAAAGGAGCACATAATGTTTTGAGAATGAGAAATACTTTGATTGTTGTGTTAAAATAGAGGCTTGTAGTGTGTAAATATATTGTAGCAGGATAAACAAAACTTTTGAAGGAATCTCATGTCACTAAATATACTAATGCGACGTTATTTTCAAAACAATCCACTATCTTAAACTTTGTTGAATACAGAATTCTTGTCAAACATGATACTTTACCCAAAAGCATCATCTAATAAATTTATTAGTCATGTAACAAAACGATGTCAAATATAAAGACACACAAATTGTCTTTCAGTCTTTCTCCCTCTCGCATATTACTGCGACTCCTAGGAGAAAGGAAAACAGAAATTTATGATTATATTTATAAGCAAAAAGTGTTTTGTTATGATTTTTCGTCGATCTATATCGAAGAAGAAGTAAGTTTACAAAGCATTTGATGCAGCTTCTTCTTTAGTATCAGACGTTTCATTTTACTTTAACATTTTAATGAATATTAAAAAACTTTCTTAAAATCAAATACAGATTTTTATTATCTTTACACTGACTCAAAAAAAATTAAAACAAAATGAGATGAAGTAGAAGAAATAACAAAACCCCACGGTGTTCAATCGTAATAAACAAGATGGAGTATGAAATTTAAAAGAAAAAAGATTTTTTGCTACGGCAGTTGTTTCTGAGAGTTATTGGAGCGTGATGAGATTTCACACAGGAGAAAATGTTTGTTCGAGTTTTCATTTCGCTTTTATTATTATGCAATGCACCCATGCATTTTACATTCGATATTTCATTTTCCTACATGAATGAAAAAAAGAACAATTAAAAACTACATCGAAAGTGTAACGTGTTACATGTCAGCTTGGCCGACCTGTTAGTTTACCACTTCGTTACAATTCATTTGCAAAGTTTTAAAATAAATATTTATATTTTATTCAACTGTAGTAATGTCGATGACGTTGATGTTCATAAATTGTGAAGATCAAACTTTGAAACAATTTCACCTTCCGACGTTTCGTGAAAAAACGTCCGATTATTTCATGGTATTGTTTATGTTTCATACAATGTTAGGACTGCCGACAAATGTCTGACTTATCCATATTATGTTCGGTATAGAATTGTTTCGTCAATCTTTACATATGGTGATTGCTGATTTCAAATAATTCTAGGAAAGAAAGCACGAATCAGCATATATATACATATATATTTACAAATATAAAAAACAAAAAGCTATTAAGTAATGCGTCCATCGAAAACAATGTTTTAAGTCAAATGACAAACATCGTCACGTCACATTCCATGATCTGAATACGAGTCGTCAACTGTTCTTGTTTGAAGAAAGAAAAAAACAAAGCATTAAGAATTGGAACGAAAAATTGATTCGATTTATCAAAGTCAAATCACTGCTTGCCAACGACATACAGGAAAAGAAAGAAAACGTCAACATCAAGGGAATTGTGTCATTACATTTTATAAAGATTTGCGTTTCCTAGAAAATTTTGTTGTTTTGAACGAAGAAAAAGTCTGCACACAGAGTCGTCGAAACTGACACAAAAAAGTTTAAAAATTTAGAGCTTATTAGGTTTTTCGTCTTATCTTAAACTTCATCTCCTTCTTTGACCGTTTTCAATCTTGACAGGAAAATAAAGAAAAGCCGACTCTCGAGGAATGTGTCACTTCTAAAAGTGAGAAATTTGTGTCTAATTTATTTATTTGTCTCATTTTTAAGTGCTGCACTTATTCATTTTGTCTCTTTATTCTCATGATGACATATTTTTGTTGGAATATTTATTGAATATGCGAAAAGACAAAAGAAAAAAAGATTAAGGAAGGAATAATATGAAGACAAAATAAGTCTGATAAAGAACTGTGAAAAAGTTCTTGTCTTGGAAAAAGGAAAATGTCAAGATGAAAATTCCATTGTGTAATCAAGGACTTTAAAGTTTGTTAAGCTGTTAGAGACAAATAGGAATTTAAGAGGAATATTTTATCTACCGGTAATTTAAATATTAATTATATATATATTATATTACAATCACACATATATTTAATCAAGGGCAGAGTTGAGTATAAACTCTCGTATATGAAATACTAACAAGAAATAAAGAAATTTCACCTAGCTCTACAAGCAACAACAAAATACATCACACAAACACGACCAAAGAATTTAATTTTGTACAAATATTGCTTTTCTTATTTAAGTTTAATTATTTAAATTGAAGAGTTGCTTATTTGAAGTTAACCTACAAAAAGTAAAAACCTTTTTCATTCACCACAAAACCACGAAAGGACTTTTCAATTAAAATGACAAGAGAAAGAGAAAAAAAACTTTTTTATATAAAGTTTTTTGTTTACTATTTTTCTTTGAATCTTTTTTTTAGTATTCTATCAACAAAGATATTTGAATGAATAATAAATTGTGTTTTTATGCTTTTTTTATTTCACAGTGAAGAGGCGATTACTTATTGCAATTGCAACTTCTACCAACCATCATTTAATATCTTCAAGATAATTTCTTACATCTCCTCGCAAACACACTGAACAAAGACAATATATTGTGCTTTTGTGAGTTGATAGCGTCACGATGTAAAGTTGTCATAGCAAATCATTTCGGTCGTCACACCCCACAAAGCTCTGATTTTGCATGTTCTCACATAAAAAGTCCCACCAGTTTGAAACAGAGAAACAAGAGAGGCAGAAAAACTGCAATTAATTAACAGCCAAAAATGTGAATTGCATAAAATTAAAGTTCATTATAATGCAGCAGTTGAATAGATTGTATGTAGATGACGCAAGGCAACTCTAGAATAACATTTTATTTATATATCTAACTTAGTGATTCCGCAATGGGAAATGAGATGGCAGGAGTGAGTGAAAAAGATTTGCATAAATATATATATGTTTAGCATAGACTCACATACACATACATAAGTAGATAGTTTTGTTTTCTTAAAGTGGGTATATAAAAGAAAATGAAAAATTCATAAATGTTTGGATAGTTTAACAGCAGAAGAAAGAGATGAAGAAAATATTTATTTATTCTAAATAAAGAAAGTTATTTTCAATTAAAAAAAATAGATTTCAGAATGCAAAGTATTGATGAGAGATGAATATAAAATATTGAAATGAAATGAAAAAACTATTTATTTAAGCCACTCATGCTATCAGATTTGTCAGATAGTTTTGTTATTTTGAGTTTAATGTCAAAAACCAGAACTTTGAAATCGTAATATTAAAACCTGAGGTGAAATTTTAAAATAAATTTTCAAGTTAGTGACGAAGATTTCACGCTGTGATTCAATTTTAAATTAGAGATTGCTTGGTTTGATTGTGTTATAGATTGTTATAATTAAGTTACTTTTTACAATTATTTAAGTGACCTTTTTAAAGGTTTATTTTAATTTTTTTTAAAACAGCTTTTCTTTAATTATTTCCTCTTACAGAAAGCTCTACAGATATATTTATGCGAACCCTATTTCAAAATATCCTAGGAAGTATCACATAAATTTTCCTCACTTTCCGAAGCACTCGTGAGACTCTATAGATTAATAGTGTATGAAGACTAGAAGTCACGATTCAAATGCTTATCATTAAATATATAAAATATTTAACGTAGCTCCATAACTAAAAGAAGTTTTCATTATCGCCACTCATTTGTTATGTAGCATATTTTTAAAAGAAAAATATTACTGTTTGTTCAATAAAAGAAAATGCATTTTCAAATTTTTATTGATTTGTTATATTCCCTTTCGTTCCGAAGTTCATGAGCATTCAATGGGAAATTTGAGTTGAGAGAATGAAATAAAAAAGATGAGAAAACAAGATTCAATGAATTATCATTCTATGCATATGAATGGTAGATAGCAGAAAAAATGAAATGTTCTGGAACAAACGAAGTCATTAATCATAAAATTATATTTCTGAAGATGATAAACCAGAGAAGAAAGGTTCAACACAATTATTTTTTCTTCTAATATAATGCTCGTTTTTACTTCTCTCTTTCATTCCTGATTTCTAATATATCAATTTCTGCCCTGATATCTTTCATTTTTCCAACAAAGGTTCCACGCTGCGCTTATGAGAGCGCTTCTTGTAATATTCAGTCTTCACTAATTTATCAGACGCGAGTTATTAATGGAAATCTGTCGGATTAAAGATAAAGTTGTGGGTTGTTAAAGTAACTAAGGAGTTAACAAAGTTTTAAACATGAAATTCTTCAGGAGAAAAACGAACATTCTCTTTCAATTTTATATTTTTCTCCAGAAATTCCTTTTTCCAAGGGGAAATTCATCATAGTACTTTTTCCGTCTGCCTCTAAACGATTGTTCGAAAAGCACTAGTGCTTTATTTCTTCATGGTGCTTTTGCCGGCATATTTATTTCGATGAAATACCCCTTGTCTTTTTCAAACTCTTCGATATAAGTATCTCAAAAGTTTCTGACTAAAAGAGCGTGGCATACAAAAACTTAATCGACGTGTTAGAATCGCTTGGCGAGAGAATAAAAAAATAGGAAAATCAAACATTTATTCAAATTTTCTGCTGAGAGAGATTTTTAAGCAGTAGCAGTAGCCAGCAGCATTGAATTTTGGATGGAGAAAAGCTGCACAGACTTTCGGAAACATAAATTTGAAGCTTCTCGTGCGGAGATTTATGGCAAATGCCAAATGCAGAGTATGGAAAATTATAATACAAGATTTTACAGTTCATAAATTTGTAAATTATCATCGCCAGAGCATGATTATAAATCGTTGTGTTTTATTTAAAGGAATGAAAAGAATAACATACGAAGCAATGAGTAAAAGAGAATAGATACAATTTTTTTTTGTTTATCTTATTCACTGAAATAAGAGTTTTCCTTTCCGTTCATCATGATCAATGATATATGAAAATTTATTGAATTATCAACTGGAAAAAGATTTTATTTTATTTAAAATATTTACATAGCATATTCTAAAATGAAATTTAATAGTCATCAGTAGTCATAGAAAGTGTATGTTCAGACATTGCTCTCATTTGTCTCGGTCTCCCAAGGAAATTTGTTTTAATGAATGCAAACATTTTCATTGTCATGAAAACAATTAACCAAATGCAGACAATTATGAGCGCGACTTCAAGAAGTGTACTGTTTTGTACTTTGATACTTTGAGAACTTTCAGATTGCAATGATGCAGTTGAAATTTCAACCCGTGAATCATAATAAAATTTCTCCTCCAATTGTTTCATTCTTGTTTTTATGTTTAATTTAAAATCCGAATCTTTTGAAACCTCATCGACAACTTCGTTTATTTTTTGACGAAATTCTGTTAAATTGTTGTTGTCAGGGGTTAAAGGTTCAATAACAACGTCATCACCTTCAACATGCACACATCCAATGCCATGAATATTTGTTCTATTCTCCTCCAAATTACTTCGTACAAGAACAACTTTGAAAATTCGGAAAATCTTTATTAGTCTTAGTAAATATCCACAAGCCCATTTATTGTTGCTTATGTCAATTGTTTGCAACAATGCGAATGTAAAATGTGCTGATTCAAAATTCTCCACCGAACTTAAATCATTTCCTGAAATATCCAAAGATGTTAAGCGAGTCATTGAGAAAATCATGTTAAAGTCAAAATATCCTAAGTGATTGTCAGAAATGTCAAGAATTTTCACGGCATGTTGATGTGAAAATGTCCCAAACTGAATGTTGGAAATGTTTGTTCCTTTCAAGTATAAAAATTGAAGTTCTTTGAGTTTGGAGAAAGTTGAAATATTTAGTGGTCCGATGTTGATATATGACAAGTCCAAAAAGGTTAGGTTATCCATTTTCAAGAAATATTCCAGTAAATTTGGTGATATCGAAGAGTTTGAAAGTGAAAGCGTCTTAAGTGACGTCGTATCAGACATCTCAATGTTGTTTATTTTCACACTTTTCGCAGTAAACCCTGATAAGTTATCACTGAATGAGATTTTTTCAATGGTCCCACAATTTGACACATCAACATTCTGAATGTTACATTGATTCAAAGAAATCTCATTAAGCTCTGAATTACCGATAAGAGTAACTGAGTTAAAAATTGTGTTTGTTGAACATTCAAATTTCTTAATTTTGTTGTTTTGCAAAAAAATTCGTTGATCTGTTTCAGCTGTGCTATAAAATGAAAGCTTGGGAGTTCCAACTCCTTCATCTCTGAATTCATATTCGTTAAATGACTCGATAAGATTGTCATTCAATTCCATAATGTAGAAGTAACGAAACGAATTTGCGAACTTGAGAGACTTAAGTTTATTGAATGACAAGTTGATCTTCTCTATATGTGCATTTGAGAAAGTCGTGTCGTCTATGGTTTCTAAAAGATTCATACTTAGATCCAAATGTTTGATTTGCATTTCAGAGAAAGTTCGTGCTTTAAGAGTCTTAAGGTTGTTGTTTGATAAGTCAATTAAATCCATTAATTTTAAATTTATAAAAGCAGTAGCTGATATTTCACTAAGAACAAGTCGACTTGCATCAATTTGTTTTAGATTGGTGAAGAGGTTGAATATTTTCTCCGGAAACTCTGATAAGCTTGAGTTTAAAAATGTTATTGAAGTAATGCCTGTGGTGCTGAAAGTAAGTTTACTCTTTTCAATCTTGAAATCGTCAAATGACTTCAAATGTTCAAATGTACAACGATATCTCCTGGATCTATCGTAAAATGTCGAATATGAATTATATTTGATTGACTTTTCATTTTCACACTTTGAACTGGGAACTTGTTGTAATGATTCATTAATGATCACCGCAAAAATGATCAAATATTTTAATTTTAGGAACATTTTCTCAGCAAAAATATTAAAATTTCTTTTCATCACTCTTTTAAATAACCAGCACGTTCAGACACACTTGATAAAGTGAACTGCTTAATGCGAGAACATGACAAACAAATGTATGTTTTGAATGTAAGTGAAAAGTTCCGATAAGAATGAGTTTGACTTTTTTTCATTATCAAGTATTTTGTTTTATTTGGTTGACAGACATGAATATATGTACATACTTGAACACATTCAGCGTCTAGTTTGTGATTTGTATTCATCGTCATTAGTCCATTTTTAAGACTGAAAGATTTTTTCGTAATTTATTGTGATGATTCATTGGTAAACAGGATATTAGAGTTTCTGGAATTTCCCAAATTTCATATTCTTGACTTGGGCTTTTGCTTGAAATTATATAAATTGTAAGAATGACCAAGATATATTATAGAACATAATGTGTGGTTAAAATGCGTCTTGTAGGCGTTTGATAATTCACAAAGTTCATTGAACTTCTATAATGAATCAATCATTGAAGTTGCATATGCTTTCATATGTGTTTATTAATTGATCAATAGACTGTGTTGGAAGAATGGGATCATAAAGTCATTATTTATGTCATAAGAAACGTAAGTGATCTAGCATAAATCCTCTCTAATTAAAAGCATATCACCTCATAAAACTTTTTGAAATCCAGGAGAAAAAGCATAAAGTAACAACGATAATATCATCAGATGAACGTAATTTCAAATGGGGGAGGAAAAGAACAAAAAAGCCGCACGGAAAGTTATGACTTTTGATTTACTTGTAAAACGTGTTAAGAAATGACAGCGTCTTCTGTTAGTAGGTAACAACACATCATAGAGATGTTTTTACGTGAATACCTTTCCATCCCAGATATTAAATAATATCATCATCAAAGCTTCTTGTAATTACTTAAGAAAAGAAGTAAGGACGTGTTGCTTCTTAGGGGAAATCTTTTAATGTTGACCTTTGAATGTTGAAGATTGAAGCTTGGATTTTAAATTCCCATGTCACGTTTAGATATCATTTTAAAGATACCTCATGAAAACACCTTAACTCTACATAAGTATTTATGTGTGTATGTTCTCATTCTTTTCATGATGGTAAAAATACTTTCATAATGTACTGTACTCTAATTCAATAAAGGACTAACAAAAGTTTCAATCCCCAAAATAAAAAGAATTGAAACGAAGCAGATTGTTTATAAGGCTCTCTGTAGTCCATTTGAGAAAATCGACAGGAAAACTACACCCAGAAGGCAGCTTTCAATAAGAATGAGAAATTGAAATACGAACAGAGTATTACGTCAATATTGTTCAATTCTATGAGCAGCTCATTCAGCTTCTTTTCTTTTTTTGTAACAGAAATAAAACTCAAATGGTTGTAGATTGTTGCCAATGAATCGTCTTTAATAAATTGAAACGAAGTTACAATAAAGAGAAAAAGCTCAACAACATAATTGTTCATGATGAAAGGAAGAAGAAGAAAAAAAATTCGATTTCTTTCACTTACTAACTTTGATTACTTGTAAGACTTATAACTGTTAGTGATCATGAATGAGATGAAAGCTTTAAGAAAATTCTTCTCCTCAAAATTTTAAAGAATTCAGCCTTATTTTGTTAACTTTACTCTCTACAAATTTAATTAAAATGTTGTTTGTAATAAATATTTTTCAAATTAAAATACTTTAATCAGCTCAATGTTTCCTCATACAAATTCTAAGAAGATAAGCTTTCTGTCAACAAGTTTTATTAATTATATGATTCATTGTGCAAATGAATCAGAGAAGAAAGAATTTTATTCGTCCTCGTCAATAAAATGATAACAATAAGGCATGGGACTTTTCTTGAAGAGTCTAAAGTAAACTTCTTCCGAAACCTCGGCTTTATTAAACTCCCATCAGAATCCATCATTATTCTATGTGAATGGAGGGAGCGGAACGTGACAAGGCATCATCTTTTCTTACTTCATCCCCATTAATTAATTTAATCATGTTTTATGTCTCATTTCTCTTCTTGAAGGTGTGTCGTTGGCGTTAATTTGAGAAGAAGCAGCTAATGAAATTCTTGCGGAAGGAAAATAAAAAATCTTAACCATTCTATAAGTTCTTTCAGGTAAGAAGATTTTGTTTAGATGTAAAGAAGGTGACAATTTTTCTCTTAGACTCGATACTTTGGGATGGAATCATAATAGGCGAAGTAACAATGAAATTTTCTTGGATATGAAATTTTCATACAATGGAGTTTATTTTTACTCTTACATAACTTAAGACGGATATGAAGACAAGTGTTTGTTATTTTTGTAACTCATTCTTAGATCAAACATATGCCAAAAAAAACAAACATCTGCCACATCTAAAAGCCAATAAACGATGAACCTTTGGACTATGACAAATTTTTGCTCCATTCAATGTTCAGATCAAAGGTTTGTTTCTAATTGAAACCCGTAACAATAATTACAATTGTAGAATAAATTAAATATCTACTTAGATGCGAAAAACATTTATTCTTTATTCCATTCGTTATAAACATTCTTAAGTTATAACATTTAGAATATTAAGTAAATTAAAGATAAGAAACGACTAGATTTATTTATGCGAACTAATAGACAGTGAAGAATGAAAGTTGTTTTTCTTTTTTCCCATCTCAAAGTGGATTAGATGTTAGAAAGTTTGTAACAAATTAGAAAAGTTGGATAAGAGAGAGAAAAAGTTTAAGCATCTTTTTGAGGCATCTTTAGATATTAAGCAATTAATTACAAATTCATTGAAACCTCTTCACATGATTTGTTCAAACCTTAAGGTTTTCCACACCACATCCTTAAGGATTGTTATTTCATTTCTTAATTGATTCATGTAAATTTAATGATTTTCTTGATGTTAATAATGCAATAATTTTTTTAAATCAAATTCGAAATTAGCACAAATTCTAGCTATAAATATTGTTAGTCCCCCAATATATAAAATAATTCTTCCTAATAAAGAGCTTAAAAATTAAAACGGATTAGAAAAATTAGCAGAAAAACGGACAACGAATCTGGTACCAGAACGGACCACAAACTTAACAAATTTCAGCATTTGAAAATTTTCTTCAAAACTTTGAAAGTTTCAAAAAAAACTTGATAAAAAAATAATTTTCTATGCATTTTATATTCTTAAAAATTTACTTAAAAAAAATAATAAAACAAAGCTTAAATCAAAAATTAAATAATATATTCACGTACAAAGCCGAATCTAAAAAAAAGAAACATTTTTTTATGCAGCGAGTTAAGCAGATTCAAATTAATCTATCTACGGTAGTGCAATGAAGAAAATAAACTGCCAAAACTAAGATCACCCGGAACGGAGTGAAATGTAATTACTGACCCAGCCATAGACTATGTACACTTGTACGGAATGAAAATGAGAAGCAAAGTGTTATGTGAAAGAATAAACGTGTAGCTGTTATGATGGTTTTTCTTCGTTTCATATTTATTTCATTTCTGTTTGATGTCAATATTCAAACCAACTGATAGTAAAAAAATAAATCGGAATATGGAACAAAAAAATTTCATCGTGTCTTTTGATTTTGTATTCGTTTTTAAATATCATGACCACCTCAATTTTCATGCGAAAATCAGCTGTTATCTTAAAATACCTTAACTCTGTCTACGTGACGTCGAATGAAGAAGAAACATTCACATTATATCGCTGAGAAATCGACATGTAGGTTTCAGTCTCATACGGACTGTTTAAGCGTAAGCTTCAGTTAAAATAAACTTAAATAAATACAAGTGAGAAGTTCAAAGATATTAAATAATTGTGAGTTCAATAAATTAAATTATTTAAATAATTTAATATTCACGAAGATCGTTTAAAGATTTCACAAACATAATTTAGGAAATTCTGGTTAAATTTACATTTCTTTCAAAATACTATTAACTACCGTATCAATTTTGCGGTTGATTTTTGGAAAGGGCCTAAAACCTGTTACTTATGTTGACATTTCTAAGGTTAATAATTTCAAAACCTCCAGATTCGAACTAAAAATTATGTTTAAAATCGATATTATTATGAGTCAGCATACATAAGTACTGAAAGAATTTACGACTAAATTTAGTATCAATCACTATTTCAATCAAATATTCATTGAATATGTCTCCATTGCTTCAATATGCGTCTTATGCAAATTAATGTTTCGAAAAAAAAATGTAAAAATAATGCAAAAAAATCAGAGTTCGTGAAGCACGTTTTAATCAAAACAATTTTATATTTTAGTCTATTGCGATTTATATACTACATAAAATTATAAACTACATGACGACGAGTTAGTTATCAAGTTGAAGCTAATGCAGTTAATTAAAAAACCATTATCTCATATATAATAATATGTAAATAGTTTGTTAATATTTTAAACGCATTAAATACATCTTGTGATTGCATTTATGCTTATTCGACCTTGATCTTGAACAGTCTTTCACATGAATTCAATTGACCCCAAATATTCAACTGCAGCATTCCTGTCATGAACTCGTAATGAACTATTTATTTGTGTTGAAGAATTCCAATAAGGCGTGATATCATAATTGCATTCGTCGAGTCTCACGAAGGGAGAAAAATAATTATCGGTACATATTTTCTCAAAGATTATCAAGTTTCTGATTTGAGTTTGTTTGACCCACTGCACTAGAATACTCTCAATGTAAAGCTGTTGACATTTCGAAAAAGTACTTTTTTTAATTTAGGATTTTGATTTATTCTTCGTTAATTTGAAGCAGGTAGGTACATACAAATATTATATCTGCTGTCAAAAAAAATATCTGTTAGTATGAAATCTAAGTTTGGGAAATAATTTTATGTTTATCAATGTGGTTTAGATGATTTTTATACATATTTTCCTTTTCGCAAAGTTTATTATATAACGCCATAATCATATTACCTGTTAAATATATTTAGGAATAATAAAAATAAATTTCTTTTATTCCGCTCTCTGCTTATGTAAATGACCGATCGGAGATTCGTTTAGCTTTACCCTGAACTTGACTTGTAAACCAATAGTTGCTCATAATTTGCGTATCATTAAAAAGCAAACTCAAGACTTCAAGACTAAAGATAAATACATAAAAAACAAATTTAAAATGTTGTTTAATATCATTAATCGGAAGCTATTACAAATGATGTCATGGATGTTGAGAATCTTTTTAGCAGGCAAACGACTGAAATTCTTGATCACATACGTTCAACTATGAAATTAAACTGGTTTGTACTTGCAAGCAGGGAAATGTGTGTGTTTAAATACTAATCAGAAATGCCAGCATTGCCGGCATTGGTCGGCTGAATGCATTTTCCAATACATTTATATTATTTTACCTTCGATTGAGTTATGAAACTTAATCTTTTCGATTGGCATCTGACCTTGAAACAAATTTTCTTCTGTTGAAATTATTTCGTGTCGTTGTCACTTTACACTGCCCTTGCGTCCATAAATATGTGTTATTTATGAATCTAGACTTTTGAAAATGCAATCATAATATAAATTTTCTCTTCTTTAACTTTTCGTTCGATGAATCAATTATTCGAATATTAATTTACATCAAATTTATTTCGCCTTATGTTAAATTGTATTTGAAATGAAATATTTAGAGCACGTAGACGAATTTGAGAAAATGCTCAAGAAGTTGGAAAAAGAGTTTAATAATATATGATGGCATACCAAGGTCATTAACATAACAAAGTTTTATCTTGAAAACATTATGAATGATAAGAACTGAATATGTGTGGATAATTAATTAGATATCTACATAAAATGAGACATTTTTTCTATTACATTTTATTTCAGATTAAATACTATCAAAAATGGAACTAAGACATGCGCTAATAATTCTAGCGCTTAACATTCAAGTCATGGCCCAACAGAATCTCATGCAATTCCTAATGGAGCAAACCAATTTGTTTATTTATAATTCAAGCTACATAATAGAAGATACAAAAAGCTTTTTACCATCTTATGATTTTATAATTGTCGGATCTGGTAGTGGAGGTTGTTTTTCTTTATTGAATATTAAATAAAATTAACTAATTTTATTATGTTAAGGTTCTGTGATGGCAAATAGACTTAGTGAAAACAACCGTTGGAAAGTATTGTTGTTGGAAGCTGGACGGCAAGAAACTTTTTTAACAGACGTGCCATTAACAGCGTCTGCTAATTCAGCTACATCTTATAATTGGGGATATCGGACAGATCCAAATAGTCAAGAAGCTTGTCTGGGGCTTGAAAATGTAAATTGATAATTTTCTCGTCATTTTATTTGAAAAGAAATAATTTTATTTTAAGGGAGTTTGTAATTGGCCAAAAGGTCGCATTCTTGGTGGAACGAGCGTTTTAAATTTTCTCATTTACACACGTGGAAACCGTAGAGATTATGATAATTGGGCCTCACTGGGAAATTACGGGTGGTCATACAAAGATGTTCTTCCATATTTCATTAAAACAGAGAACAACAAAATTCCTTCACTTCAAAATTCGTCATATCGAGGGAAGGGCGGTTACTTAGACATCGAACATTCACAATTTGTTTCGCCACTTCACGAAAGCTTCATTCAAGCTGGTAAACAAATGGGCTACGATTATAACGATCCCAATGGAGCACAACAATTGGGATTTTCACTAGCCCAAGCTACAATGAGAAATGGAAGACGTTGTTCTGCCGCTAAGGCTTATTTGAGACCAGTTGCTCGTCGAGAGAATCTTCACATATCCATGCAATCTTGGGTAACTAAAATCATTATCGATCCATTTTCAAAAGTTGTTATTGGTGTTGAATTCATGAAGAATAAAAAACGATACAAGATTAAAGCTCGTAAGGAAGTAATTTTATCGGCAGGTACAATCGGATCGGCACAACTTTTACTGTTGTCAGGTGTTGGACCCAAAAAGGATTTGGAAGAATTAAATATTCCAGTTTATTCCAATCTTAAAGTCGGATACAATCTACAAGATCACGTTTCATTAAGCGCTCTCACATTTCCTGTCAACCAGCCAATAACAGTCATGGAACAAGAAATGAGATATCCGAGACATCTTCTCAATTATTATTTATTCAATCGAGGACCTTTAACATTGCCAGCAGGTGCTGAAGGAATTGCTTTTATAAAAACAAACATTTCTTATCTACCAGCGGATTATCCAGACATTGAACTTGTCATGGGAGTTGGATCTTTTACCGGAGACGATTCTGGTTTTCTGAGAAATGTTTTTGGTATTCCAAAAAGTTTTGTTGATAAAGTTTTTGGCAGCATCCGTGGACGTCATGCTTTTACAATTTCCCCGGTTTTAATGAAGCCAAAAAGTCGAGGGAGAATATTTCTCAAGTCTAGAAACCCTTTCCATTGGCCGCACTTAAGGCCAAATTTCTATTCAAATAAAGAAGACATGGTAATCCTTCGTGAGGGTGTGAAGATTGCTGTGGAAATTGGGGAGTCTGAAGCATTTAAAAAGTTTGGAGCGAAACTTCACGACGTTCCATTCTCAGGATGTGAAAATTATCAATTTAGAAGTGACGACTATTGGGATTGTTGCATACGTCGAATAGCTTCAAGTTTACAACATCAAGTTGGAACATGCAAAATGGGCGTTGGTCGTGACGCTGTTGTGGATCCACAACTTCGAGGTGAATTACTTTCTCTCCAATTTTGTTATTATTTCATGCATTTCATTTTTAGTTTATGGTATAAAACATCTGAGGGTTGTTGATGGATCAATAATGCCTGAAATACCCGCGTCTCACACGAATGCAGTAATTTTTATGATCGGCGAAAAAGCCGCCGATATGGTCAAGCAATATTGGCGTGGGCAATGAAAAAAAAAGAATAAAAATTAAAATTATCATAAATATCTGTGATGAAAAATTATATTTTGATTAATTGTTCAATGATTAATTAAAGGAAATGTAAATAATAAAAAAACAAGTCTTGTAATTTAATATTGCCACCTACACATTGTTTAAGAATTTATTTAACATGTATAAAAAGAAATGAAAACCCCGTGTTTGTTTCACAAATCGATTTTTTTCAACAAGCTTATATAAAATTTCATTTGAAATTGTGACGCAAATTAGGTTTACGAAATGTTGAAGCTCCCTAAAGTAATCAAAATTTCACGTCAAAATCTTCGTTTTTTGATTAAAAACAGGTTGGAAATTTCACATATATACGAAAATGAGAGAAAAAAAAGGCGGCGGTTGTGTTCAACAAAGAAACACCTTTGATTCATTTGATTTTGGAACCGTTTGAATTGAAACTGTTGGTTAAAATTGCTTCACACTCTCACATTATCAAACATGCAAAAGGTGGAATTTCAATAGAAGTTCCTTCATATTGATTGAATTTCGTTTCAATTGTATGCTCCAAATATCTGATTTTTTTCGCTTCACTCTACACTTTTCTCATCTATTCCCTAGCGAAGTAAGCGAAGTCTTATTTGGGAAAATATTTCAGGAAATGAAAATATCATCGAGATCAAAATATCGAATAAAAAATAATTCTTCTTTTTTTTCTTCATAAAGTTTCAACGATGACAAAATGAAGTCAAGTCGAACATCAAAGATTTATCATTAGATGAGATCTAGGAAATATGTTAAAACTTATAGATAAAATAAAAGTACTTGTTACTTAAATATCAAAAAAATCCTTCATCTAAGGTAGATATTTAATAAAATTTTTAATAATTTAGATATGTTATCTTTTTTTATTCATTTTATACTTATAATTAAAAATAGAAACACAAATTTATTTTAACAACATTTCATTTTCAATCCAGTAAAACATAAGTAAGCGAAGAATGATTTTTGATTGTTTTAATATTTTTTAAATCGAATTGAATGAAAATGATATCAAAGATATTTTTAATTATGCAATCTTATCGAAGTGAAAAAGTTAGATAGTTGCATTCAATATAAATAAATATTTTAAATAAATTTCTTCAAATAAAATAATAATTTAATACTTGATGCAACTAAAAATGCAAGTTCGATACAAATACTTGGCAAGTAGTTGGTTCGGCAAAAAACTAAAGTAAGCGACATCTATAAATCTAATAAGACTTTGTTTCATCATGAAATAATTGAAAACTTTTCAGCATGAAAAATTGCTGCTACTTCAAAGATAGTAGGGAAAAAAAATAAGTTCACCATCATCAGACCAGGAGTCCGTAATAACAGCTCAATAGCGATTGAGACACTTTAGTCCCGTTTCGCATATAAGTTTCTCTGTTGCCACTTTCTTTTCTTGACAACTGGAAAGAATTCTTTATTTTTCATGTCAAAGTGCTACTGCACTTAAACACTCATCTTTATTACGTTTTTTTGTCCTCTTATTGTCACCATTTTGTCACCAGTTTGTTCCATTCAAATAATTGAATAATTAAATTTCAAATGGCCCATAAAAAAGCTTTTAACTTAAAGACTTCTGATTAAAAATGTTTCTGAGTTAATTTTTCTTTTCTCTTCTCATACAAATGAAAAATTATTTCATGAAAGTCATTTGGAAAATATTTTGCCGTTTACAAAAACAATCAATTTTTCTTTTTTGACGTCTTTGATATAAAATAGTTAGAGGCAAGCGAAGGGCGTTTCCTTCATTCTTGAAATGAACTTTCATAACTTATGATTGATATTTCGCATACAGAAGTGAACAAATGAAGGAAAAGAAATTCCATGTCTATCGTACATTGGATTAAATTGACTGGAAAATTTAACTTATCGAACTGAAGATTCCTGAACTCGAAGAGAATAAAAGACGAACATTTTATTTATTTGAAACATTGAAAATTTACGATACTAGAAATATTTGATTCTTTCAAAATATCTCATAATTATTATCATTTCGACTCGAGCGTCAAAATGTAATTGCGACAAATATGTTTATCATAGGCGGGGGTCAAACCTGAACAAAACGGAAATCCTTTAAACTTTCTAAATAAATTTCTCGTTCCATTTGCACTCCTTCCCTTAAACTCAACAAATCCTTTTCAATATTATCAAGGAATTTATGAAAGTCACGGACGGAAAGGCAAGCTCTTGAATCCTCATATTTATTACATCACATTTCACTTCCTTGAAAAACGGAATCATGATTCGCACCGGCACACACAATAGCAGACGAAGTCTCATTCACTCATTTTGATTTATTTGATTGAATTTTCGGATATCTTCCTATTTTTACCCTCCCTTCCATCTTCTCTTATTATTACTGCTTCAAATATATTTATGAAACTTCTCAATTTACATGTAAAACTCTTTTCAATCGCTTAATACAATTTTCAATTAGTTTTCATTCATTCAAGTGTGAAGAAAAAGATCTGAGAGAAATTAAAAAATAAAGTGAAGGTTCCAATGGTGTAGAATAATTAAACCGAAGGAGTTAATTCAATTTGAACTTTACTGATAAATATAAGCTATTCACTAGAGGTCAGATTGTTGAACTTCGTATTTATAAAATAAACAATTTTGTTAACAGATTTTGTTCTGCAACCAAAGCTTGATATTCTATACAAAACTGAAAATAAAGCTTCAAGAAATGAAGTGAATAATAAGAAAAGTATTAAATACAATTCGATTTGAAAAGGAGAAGGAAGTTAGTTTTCGAGATCCATTTGTAAATTGCAATGATTCAATCAAAAGTTTTTATTACATAAAATTGTTGAGTAGATATCCAATTATAAGCGACACTAGAATCAACACTTTTCTCTGCTTTTTTTCATTTTCTCCACTAGAAAAGCTGCAAGAAAATTTTCTTATTTCCTCTAGAGTGTAACAAAAATGAAATTTATAGTTTCGAGTTTCACAAACGTGAACAAAGGAGAAGAATGTTAGAAACTTAAATGCGTGGAAAAATATTTTGTGACTAAAACTTTAATTAATAAAAGAGATAAGAAGTAAAAATATATTGTATTTAGCATCATGATTTGTTATCTTAATCATTATATCATGATGAATTTAATTTTAATATCATAAAATTAAAAACTTACCTTGATATTTTTAACGGTTAAAATTTCAAAATCATCACGCAATTTTCTGCATGGAATACCTAATTTTCAAGCAATAATCTGGTCGCGGAATAATTTATTCGTGGAAAAAAATATTCCTCTCGAACAAAGCGATATACATGAAGATTAAGGAAAGAAGTCACCTTATTTGTCACTTATAAGTATCGTATAAACTTTAACTTTAACATGATTGTTAAGGGTGAACATATGATCTTAATAGCTTATTGAATCATTAAGCAATAAATTTATTGTTTATTTAAACTTTATTTTAAATTTTTTCTCATCTGTAATAGGCAATTGTTCCGAAAAAATTAACATAACATCACACATTTAATTTGATAGAAAAAACTCGGCCAATAAAAAGCTTACAGCAGGCGAAAAGAAAGCTAGATATCTTTTCATATCAACATATATCTGTGAAAATATTACAAAATTTCATAATTTTAACTTTTCTATCGATATCTAAGAAAAAAAACATCGAAACAATTCTCGCCAAATGTTTGATATCTCACGAATGTTTTGACTAAAAGCATTTCAATATTTTGTTTGTGAGTTAGGGTGTGAATAATTCGACGCGTCAAAACCACTTTGGTTTCTCTTTCTTTTCACTGTCTCAAAGCTACCCCACAAATTGATAAAAATCACGGACGGAACAAAATCAACACCATTAATTTTAACGATAAGCAAAAGTGAACATTTATGCAAATACCCATAAAAAAATGGTGGAAATGTTGAAAACGATTCCCATCTCTTAAATTCGGCATCGCTGAAATGTATTTATGAGGCAGCGCATGAGGTCAGTCGCTCACTTTAATGTAAATGCAAGTTTTAAAAGCTATGAAAATGTCTATTGAATTTTCCTTTTCTCTCTTATGATATGAATCCACGAAAATTATTTTTTTAATTAATTGCCTTAAAGCGAAAGCACTTTATATCCCCTTCTTCCTCTATCTTCCTATATCCTCTTCCACTCTCGAAGAAATTGCTTTCCTGAATAAAAAGCTGATTACAGAAATTGTCAACCTTAATTGCTAGTTCACTAAATTGCGTGCACAATTTTAATTACAACTGTTTGGGGGTTGACTTGACTTTCGCTCAATTAAAATGGTTGTTCACTTTTATTTTTTTATTTTTCTTTTGACGATGGAAGTTTCCGCCGTAATAATTTATGCTGTCACAAAGAGCTTTTTCCGGAAAACATGAAAGGATATACATAGTTAATGCGTGTTTCCAAATTCCAAATTCAAAAGCAAATTTATTCATCATTTTTAAAAAATTTAGGATGCTTAGTTAGTCACATAGAACTTTAGAAAAAAAATTCATGAGCTTTTTGATAAACCGATAAAAAGATTTTTCAAAGTTATTGATTCCCCTTTTTTCATCATCATACAAGGAGTGAGCCGTAACAACAACTCAATAGCGGCTGAAGCTCTTTGGTCCCGTTTCACCTCCTTTAATCATCATTTGACAACTGTTTATTTGAATGCATTAGTGAGTGTTAGTTATGATATCGCTATGAATATTAACCACCGCTTGAAGATAATTTTCATCTTAACTAATGTTGCAAGATTTATGATTAAAATATGTTCTGTCTCATTTTTTAAGCCAAAGTTTGCTACAATATGGTGTCTTTTATTATTGATTTCCCTGAACTCAGACAAAAATCTATATGATAAGCTTTCAACCAAACAGATACCAAATGGTAAAGTTTTATAGAAAGAAAATTCTCTTGGTAAGAGAGCAAAAAAGAAGACTTTAAGGAAACTTTTCATTGGAAAAGTTTTGATGAAAAAGTCTCTTTGGCTATGATATCAGTGTAAATGCAATCTTCCCTACTTTTGACAATTAATGTAAACTTTGCAACTAAGCAACAACAAACTTCCTTTTTTGCGAACTTGATTTTCTATACTTAAGTATTATGGAAGAAAATTGAGTCTTCGATGTTATCAGTTTTTATACTTTAAGAAAGGTCGAGAAAACTAATTATTCGAAGAATGAAAACCTTTAATTAGTGTTTATAAGAAATCATGCAATGAACATGTCTTGAATTTTGAAAATATTGTAAATTATTATTAGAAGAATTTTGAGGGTGTTGATGAGATTATATTGATTGTCAAATATTTCAAGTGTTTATAATACATACAATATTTTAAATTGAGAGTTTGAAAAACTGTAAGTTTTTTCTTCTGTAAACTTTAAATTTGATATTCAAGATCAATACTCAAGATTAACGAAAGCTTAAGTAACTTCATTATTCTTGCATATTCTTAATAGCTACTAAACATTTTATGATGATTAAAAGTTAAGAGAACTTCAATATGATTAAGAAAATAATTGAACTTTGAGGATGATATTGTTGAGGCTGCTAAATGTAAAGTGATTATAAGATCTTAACATTTTAAGATGTTTATAGAACGTCTTAATGTGTTTATTGAAAATATGCTACAATGCTCACGTCTGTTTATGAAACGAAGCAAAAAGCTTTAAAAATTGAAAACTTTTAGCAAATATATCACACTCAAGATTCTTATACAAGTTTCTTGAACAAGTACGAGAGAAAAACAAACAAATGTTTATTACTTTATTGGTTTTATTTATTTTATTTATTCATTAATTCTTGAACATATTTTCTGTTTTTACATATAACTATATAGCTCTGATCTGAAAGAAATATTCCTGTTTAATTTAAATTAAATTCTTGTTATGCTATTTGATGAATTGAACAAATTTTAGATTTTTGTTGATTTCGACTTGAATTGTAATGAAATTTTCAAACTCAATTAAAAAATTGTGATGATTATTAAAATCAGACAAGACAGACAAAAATTCAGTTATTGCTCGAGGAATAATCCCCTAAACGCGGAGCTTGTCAAAAGTGAAAATGAATTAAAGTAGATAACAAAATCTGATATTGAAATTCATAGAAAATAAAAAGATTTTATAACGCTTTTCTTTACCGTGGGCGATTTTATTTATTTTATTTTGAACATATTCTAATGACAGTTACATTTAATGAAAACTGTGACAATAATAATAATCTCTAGGATACTAAAACTAATTGCAAATTATGAAACTATCTTCCGGTCTCATTCTCCAACTTATCCTTAAATAGCTCAAACATTCTTTCGGAACATATGAAAAGGAAATAGATAATGAAATTATCAATTTTTCTTCATTCTTCCTGACTTAAAAATTATCACATGAATAGAAAATAACTTTTTATTTACCTTAAATTAAATTAGCAGACATAAAGAAACGGTGAGAATATGTCTAATAAATTTTACGATTTTATGTTTTTGCTTTTGCCAAAAATTATATTAAATGAGCTTGAGAAGTGTTTTCAATATTTTCTCATTCCACTTCTCTATCCAAGATATTTTTCTTTGACATGAAAACATTTTTCAAAGTTTTTTTTCAACTTTATGAATTTTAAAGCATTCTTGAATGCTGATGTGTAGAAAAACAATGTTCTAATTGAATGTTTTACTACAAAGTGCCTCAACTTACATGAAAGCTTTCTTTTATTTGGTTGGATTATTGATGGGATAACAACTTCTGTTTTAATATGTTTTTCAAGATAAGGAAACCAAAATTATTTAACCAAAATGTCAATACTTTTTACTCAATGTCGTGGAATTTGAGGATGGCTCGTCCAGGAATTTCCGAATTGACGAGCTTTCTTATAACTTCAGCTGCTTCTTCACATGGGAAAACGGAGTGTGGGGGTGGTATAATCTAAATTTAAATAATTTTCAATTAAATAAGAAAAAATTTCTTTAACATTTTTAATTTTCAACTCACATCTTTGTTAGCAACAAGTTTAACAAGATCATACAACTGTTCGATTGTTCCTGTTGGCACTGGCTCGATATGTTGCTTTCTTTCTTCAGCCTTTCGTGAAAATTTCGGTAGAAGTTTTTCAGCAACTTCATCGCTAATCAGTACAACACCGCCTTCATTCAAACATTGTAATGATCTATGCAAACTACGTGATGTAGTGCCGAAATCAATAACAATGTCTACAAGACCTTTACAAGCATTTTGAGTTCTTTCAATGAGTTGTTTCTCATACAGATCTTCACTCCACTGAACGATATTCACTCTGAAGTTGATATGAAAAAATAAATAAATATGTTAAATATTGTTCAGTTGAGTTCAATAATTCTTCAACTTACTTCTCGAATTCACTTTTTGCCAATTCCAAGCCTTCATCTCTCAAACAGGCAACGGTTAGTTCAATTCTACTTTTTTCTCTCGACTCTTTTGTATAGAAATGTTGTGCAGCAATACGAACAGCCCACAATGCAAGTCCACCAGTTCCCACAATAAGAATTTTAATCGGTGTAGTCTCACCACGTTTTGCCTTCAAATTGTCAACAATTTTATGTGCGGAAAGAATTGAACTCATTGCCAAGAGAGCGCCAGTTGGAAGCATCGCAGCGATACTCAATTCAAGTGTGTCAGGAATTGGAACAAGATATTTTAATTCAGGAACAACAAAGAGCTCGGAATAACCAGCTGGGAGTCCCTCATATGGATATAAAATCACACGTTGTCCTACTTTAAATCCACAATCTTCACCAACTTCCGACCCAAGCGTTTCAATTACACCAGCAACTTCGAATCCAGGAAACAATGCAGCGTCTCTAAAACCACAATTAGATGGAGATGATTGCCCCATTTGATCTAAACGACCAAACGATCCTGATGCTTGCATTTGTTGAAGTGTCGCGGCAGTGATTGAAATATCAGACAGTTCTCGAGTCAAATCTGATGACATACTGGATATGCTGGTACATGAAGTATCACGAGTTTTACGATAACAGGCACCAGCATACACAACGAGAATTCTCGCTCCATGAGGTGGACAATCAGCGACCGGTACAATGGCATTATAAACACAATCCTTACTCATGAGATTAGGTGACTCGATGGAAACTTGTCGACAGAGTTTATTCATTTCTCCGTGATCAATTGAAGTGGAACGTCTGTTAACAAATAAATAAAATAAAGATATCGAATTAAAAATAGAGCAAATATGAGAATAATAAACTTCATGGGGGGTCCACGGTTATTTCTTTGTTCGTGATAAGATAGCAGAAAGAGTTTGTTCACCGCTTTAGTACTGAACCATGTACGAAATGATTAATGCTCATTTTTGACAACTAAACAAATCACGCCACTTACTCGTCACGACCATGATTTGTCAATTATTGATAACCTTTAACAATTATTGCAATGAATCTTATCATATTTATTTATTCTTTTTGTTATGTAATTATTTAATTTAAATGTTCATTGGGTTACTGGGACATCAAAATACAAAATTATTCAATTCGAAGTTGCACGTTTTATTTTAATTTTTATAAATTAAAACTTTGTAGGAATTTTTTTTTCTAACGTCATTCAAAGACGCATATGATTTAATATTTACATTTCTCACTCATTTTTTTTACTTCTCTTCTGTTCCAAAACAAAGCGCAAGGTGACTTTGTGTTGATTCATATAGCTTGTGTTTTCATTTTGTTGTTTCTAAATATAAATTACATATAGGCATTCACGTATGCGTAAGGGAGAACTACTCGGCATTTCTAGCGGTTGACAAAGCACTTAAGGCTGACATTTTCTAGTTTTCAAAAATTATTTTAAAACTAAATCTATGCAAATGAAAAGTGTTAGTTACAATACAAATGCAACTCTTTTTGTCACACATGAATAAATATCTTAGATAATGTTGGAAATTTTCTACAAACATTTTAATATGTATATCGAAGTGATTTAATTCATTTTTCAGTTTTGAAAAAAAAAGCACGGGGTTGCGATTTTTCTAATTCGTTACAACAACGCCTTTGAAAAATTTTTAGTCAAGGTTTGTTAGCTTATTCTTTATACTAAAACTCATAATAATCTTCATTTTGAATGATTTCAAATTATTACATGAAAGCACGCTTTATATGAGTGACGAACAACTCTCAGTCTGATTTGTCACATAGATTATGGTGAAACGTGTAAATACAAATTTAAAAACCTCATTCAGCTTGAAGCAAAATGCTAAAAATAAATTAAAAAATTGTGGCATACTTTTTTTTCACGCAATTCGATAAAGAAGATGAAAACATAGATAAAAATTATTTTTTGGAAATCTGTGGAAATTGTCAATTTGTTTAGATGCGAAAAAACTAACTATTCTCATGATCGCTTGGAAAGTTTTTTTTTTATGTATATAGGTATCAGTTTTATAAAAATTTCAGCTAGTTAAAGATAAACATTTTTTAAAAACGTTCGCAGTTATTCGACGAAACAAATGTTCTTGACGGATAAGCAGAAATTTGAAACATTATTTCATAAATGCATATTTAAAGAATATTAAGTTTCACTTCCTTTACACTTTAATTAATTAAAATGTTTAGTTCTGACTTTGAAGAAATTCGAACTTTCGTGGTTTAAATATTTCTTGTCCCGTCATTCGGACATTGGAAAAAGTTTGTTTTCACTTTCAATGTCATTGAAATATAAAGGGGATGAAGGAACTCTACAAACGCGCAAGACAAATCATGAGCGAGAAAGAGAGAGAAAGAAAATATTAAACAAAGAAGAAGAAAATATCACGCATTCAGTGAATGATTCAATATAAATACACGAACTCTTTCTTATAACTGAACGGTTAGAAGTAAAAATTGGACTTTGGCTCGTTGCAGACGTCACAATACTTTAAATGTGTTAAATAATTTATTAATTTGCAGATAATTGGTTTTAAATTATTATATGCTTGCATAATTTCTATTTTTTCCTTCTTACATATTTTCAAAACGTTGCAAGTTAAAGTAGAGACACTCCTTACCCAATCATGAGAAATTCATTTTGTCTCTCCATATGCATCTGCATTTTAAGCTGGTTTAATGAATCTGCGATGGTCATTTTGATTTCTCTTTTAGGTCAAAAATTAATGATACAAAATATTTTCACTTTTAAGTTTATTTTGCTATTTCAAAACCAATTGTTTTTAATGTTTCTTTCTTCAGAAAAAACTCAACACTTTTTTTTCCTCAATTCAGTCACTTTTTTCTTTTTTTTATGTATTTATTCCAGTTCTTAAATGTTTTCTTCTTCTTTTTTTCTAGAAATTTTTGTTGCTACTTTTCTTTTCTTAACAAGTTCTTAATGCTGCTTTCAGCAAACGACTAAATGAAGGTTTGAGTTTTCGTTTTGTTTTTATATTTTAACGTTGTAAACAATGAATGTGAAACATTGAACATGAACCAAAACATTGAATATTACATGATTCTGTCAATGTGTAAGTGGAAGGTGATAGTGTTTAGCTTTTAAAAAGAATTTTCAACGTAATAAATACCTAATATTACGAATTTGTAGAAGGTTAGAGACAATGACTATTTTCATTATAATTAGGTAATGTTTCAAAAATCAAACTTCTTTAATAATAAAGAAGTGAAATTTGGAGATATTGCGTTCTATTGCGATGCTGTTTTGAGCAGAATAGTGAATAATTTTTATGCGAAATCGATTTTTTTAAATTGGGAATATTTTAAACACTTAACAACAGAACACATCTAAGAAACACGTTTTATAAAAGTGAAAATTTCCAGAAAAATAAGAAATGAAACGCAATTGCTTCAGTACTCGACCTAAATAGATATTCACCATTATCAATGCTAAACTTTTGACTCGTTTGGCAATTCAGTATGGAAAATTTTTCAATTAAAGAAGATGTATATGTCACCGGTCACTTAAAATATGTAAGCAGTTATCATAAAAATGTTTGCTTTAATGCAAATTCATCACTCTTCACTAGATATTCGTGTGCTGACAGTAAAGCTTGATAATAAAGCCACGTAATGTATCCCCTCATATTTTCAAAACAGAAACTATGCGCCGTATAATATTTTGAGCTAGGTATTTGTTATTTGTTATTTCAAGTTATCGACAAAGAAAATACTATAGTAAACAAATCCACTCATCATTATCAAGTAAACTTTGTAACACTTCAAAATTGTTTCAATTTTATTTTCTTTTTTGTTGAGGGTCATCGACAAGATACTTTTCTCACGCGTAAACAACAAAAAAAATGTTTCCTCAATTTATTTTTAGTTTTCAGGGAGATTAAATATATTAATTGATGAATCTGAATAAGGAAGGTTCGTAGGGAATTCAAAGTTAGCTGGGAATGCAAAATGAATATATAAAGTTTTCTAAGTTTAATATCATACACTGATATCTTATCAATTGAATAAAAATAAAAATTGCAATCTAATTATCTCTCAAGTTGCAATTATTTGATATTATAAACTTTGTCACATGTTTATGTATTGTATCTTATATAAAATTCAGATTACATTTCCCTTTCTCTTCATTTTTCATCGACAATCTTAAATATGACACCCACAGTTATTGCATAAAACATCTTCCTTTAATATCAAATACGTCATGACATAAGAACGTGATTTAAAGTGTAAGATTAGATTTTACAATTTTCAATTCAGTTCGATCTTCATTGTCGATGCATGAAGTTGTTTTAAATTCATCATAGAATTTTCCCACTCTAAAAATTATTCGTGGCAACAAATCATTACTGACACAAAGAAAGCACATCAACGTTAATTTTGCACTTTTTTGGCATTGAAAATAATGATTCGATAAATTTAGGAATTTTTTTTTTCATCAAATGCACATTTGTTTATCACAAAATATAATTAATCTGTGTTTTAAGTTTTAGATAATATTTTAAAAAACTTGACAAACTTTTCTGTTTATTTTTATAAATTTAATTGAAATATAGACTAAACAAAAAAGACACAAAATATTTTGCCAGACTAAATGATGAATTTTTGTAACAGGATCGTGGCAGGCTAAACAGTCGATATTCTTTCGACACATTTTATGGTGTTGGCGAATATGTTGGGAATCATGATATAATATAGCACGTTTTCATTCATGACCGTGTTAACTGTTAGGCAATTCGACACAGGCAAACGAAAATTGACCTAACTTTTGTCAAGTTCCTTCCCAAAAAAACGTGTAGTTGTGAGAAAGATTATTGGAAACTTTCCACTTTAATTTTCCTCACCCGATTTTTCACTCGCACGCGGCATGCACGTGAATGTTTTTAATACTCTTTATTACGAGCGAGACAAGAATGAATGGGACGATAGTTGAGCGTTTTGTTGATAACCAAGGATGAGTTTACTCGACACATGAAACGATATCTTGATTTGCCTCTCAATCTACTAATTTATATGGTTAGTCATTAAATATCCACACGAGTATCTCTCGTATTTAAAAATCTATAAAATCGACATTTTATTTTTTATTTTTGGAATATCTTCAATAAAACATTAACTGCCGGTTACTTCTGTTTACGCTGTCAGCTTTTCTCTGTTCATCTCTGAATTCGTGTGAATGTTTTTCTTTTTTTTAATGATGCTTTTTGTTATAGAACAGCCGCGTATTTATTTGTGTTTCATCACGTGAAACATTCGTGTTTCGAAAATGTTTAATCATTTGCTGACTGCCAGCTTGCCAATTGAACAGAATAGAGTTTGCAATTATATTTAACTTAAATAATTAAAAAACAAACTTTCCAACACAATAACATGAAGAATCACTAATATGAATTGATTTAAATTAGAATATTTTATTTAATTTACGTAGGAACTTTGTTGTTTATTTTTGTTATTCGCAGGCATCAGAATGAAATATCCACTCGTGTCAATGCTTTATCGAAAACAATCTGATTATTCTATCAGTCTAAAAATTTACTTTTAGACGCAAAAAAATAAATAAAAACAAATCTAGATCCATTATAACAAAAACATTTGAATACCATAACATCACACGCCAACATTTTTCTGATTAAATGTTGTCATGCGCTAGACCACTTATGAGTCATTGCTCTAAATTCGAATTTAACTTTAAACGTGAAGAATTCATATTGACTCTTTCAAAACTAAAATAATACTTCCAAATAAAACATTTTGATAAATAAATTGTAATTCCATTGTTAAGTTTTTCAGGGGTAATTCAGATTAGCAAATGTTTTCCTACCTAGAGCGAAAATAACAATCAATGACTAAAAGTAGGACAATTTATTTTTACTCTTATAGTGTGATGTTTAAGTGAGCAAGTGAACTAATGTTGTTTACAAGCTTCTTGACTGAAACTAGTTTCAAATGATATTACCATGAATTTTGATGGGTTTTTTGTGAGTTTTCGAAGTCAAAAAGATACTTATTATATGGATATGTAAACAAGTAAATAATTGCAAATGCAATTTATTTGTTCATTCATTTGGTAAGGATTGAATTCACTACGAGAGGTTTGTGAAAAGTCAGGAAACAAATTTTTCTCAGATTTGATGATTCAGATTATTTATTCTAATAAGGAAAAGTGTTAATATGTATTTTGCATTCTTTATTCAATAAATAAAAGCTGAGTCAATATACTTATCAAGCAGTAACAACGTCATCGAAAGTTATTTGCATTATTTCCAATAAGTAATTTTGTGTAAATAATCATACAAAACTAACAGCAACATCGCAATACACTGTTATTCTTTCAAGTAGATACTTTACATGGTTTCCAGTTATCACTAAGTATTATTATTATCATCGATAAGCATTATCATCAACACGCTAATAAGATGTGAAAATAAATTAACGTGTTAATGCACACAAGTGAAATTTGGATATTATCTTTTTATTACAAAGCCTTTAAAATAAAAATCGATCTACCAACGAAAATTAGAACTCTAAAATGATTTCTAATCAAAATATATTAAAAACTTTTCGATGATAAGAAATTTATCTTCAAAGGTTTCTCCAACGAACACTTAATTGACACTGAATCGCTTCTGAGAGAAGTCAAAAATAAATAGTTTGTAGAAATCTTCCTCACACACTTGACTCTTTAAGTTTTTGACGGTCAAATTTATTAAATTTCGTTTGAGAGAGAAGTCGAATTCGATCTCCATTTATAATTAGGGTTTATAAAAAGAAATTCATTTTATTATACGAAAAATTTAAATATGTTTTCCTTTTTGTATCTTCGCTAAAATATCTAAGACCATAATCTTTAAGGGAACCCAAGCACAGGTTATTAGACTTCAATTAAAGTAAATAATTAATAATTTTGAAACAAGACTTTTCTCTGACGAAAGGTTTTAAATTTGATTGTCTTATCACGTTTACTCTTGTGTTATTTGAAGCATGCCACTATTTTCAGTGAAAAACATCAATGATTGTATTATTTTATAAAGATTTTATCACGAAGACCAAAACAACCATCAACAACAGCAAATTCGTCATATTTTTCACAAGAATGTCTTTCTAAGTAAATAAAATGTTGAACATTATTGATATCAAATGCACTACATATCAATCAACTGCAAGCCTTTCGTTTATTTTCAAAATTTTACATCGCTTGCATCTTTAAATGTTATTCAACATATTTGTGACACAAATATCAATGTAAAAAATATTTCACTAACCAAAACAAATTTCAAACTGTTTAATTCCTTGTTATTTAGGTATTTATTTATTTTTACGTACGCTTTTTATTTATTTTCACGTTTGTTCTTTACACCACAAATATCCAAAACTTAAACGCTCTTGCAGCTGTTTTTGAAATTCAGAAAGGATATCATCCGTCTGGTGAGTGATCAGAAGACATTTGAAAGTCATCATTAGTGTATTGAGAATGTTTTCGAAAAACAAGGAAAATTTACTGGAAAATCCTGACTGCGCTGATTCTTTAATGTAATAAAGTTTGAATGTAGTCGTTGCGTATTTTCATTTCATTCACATGCGCATTCAAGATTTTCTGCTTTGTTTTGAAAAAAAAATCTTAAGGATTTTGTTGTTATTTTCAGAACTTTACGACAAAGATTAATAAACAGTCTTATTTATAATTTTATAAATTATTTAATAAATTTTTCTTTAAATTTTTTTTAATAATCTAGTTTTACAAGCTGGCATGAAAAATATTTCACAGTATCATATCAGATGATTAACTGAACATTTTATCATTTTGTAAACATATCAAGTGACTTGACAGATGACAAGCTTCATTTATGCCAATTGGTTTTGAAAATGGTTGTACACGTTTATGGTACAACTTTCTTTTACAAGTGTTTCAAACTTTCTATTTTACACTAAGCTTTGATTTCTTCTAAAGCTTTATGCTCAAACTCTTACTAATCTTTAGCAAGCTTTCATTATATAACATTTACATTAATCGCATTAACGTTAATGACACTAAAGAGTGATGTTGATTTTGCTTGGATATTTCAATAGTTTCATGTATCTTATATTAATTTTTATTTTATGCTATAATTTATAAATTAGTTATGATAACCTTTTTTAAGTTAAGTAGCTAGCGTTATTAAACATCTTTCACCACTAAATCATCAGCATTTGTGCACTGCAGCAGTGTAGAACACATAGTTAAGAATTATAATTTGATTCTCCACTCATATTTACACTTCACAAATTTTAAAAATCTAACAGGATGAGATATCAAATAGATATTTCTTTTTCATTTCATGATTTATTTTTGTTTTCTGATATGCTTTTTATTGGAACATAACAAAGAAAAGTATAAATCGATGGAATATTCAACAGTTCTGTGAATAATTGGTTAGCGTTCATCTTGCATTTAGGAGATTTTATACACTAAAATGAACGTTAAAGTGGTATGATTCCCATGAATGAGAAAATGCAATCTGCTATTTAATATTTCTACTTCCAACTAATCTCAATAGTTTTTAATCGAGAATTTTTCTTGTGCAATCGACAACATCCATTTATTCATCTTTCGCCACAGAAATATGTGCCTTAAACTGTTGTTTTTATTTATGATTTTTATCATAATAAATAAAAATATATTACGATGTGAGAACGAAAATACGGATTTATTGTCTGAAACATCGTTTTGAAGTCAACATGAAATGCTTTCCACATTCGTTAAAAGGGAAAAATAGCTTTAAAGCAATTTCGACGATAAACTGTTTGAAAGCTTTAATCTTTCCGGTAATGTTGAAGATTTTTAATTTATTTTTCATACACAAATTCTCATTTTTAACAACCTAGGTAATCCTAATTTCAGTGATTTAGAGCTCCTTGTTATCTGATTTATTCAATCATTTTAGTTTCAATGAAAAACTCTTGACAAAAAAATTAATTCGCATTTTCAAAGACCCGACAACAAAAAAACTTGAACAAAGACTTGAATTAAGACTCTTTAATTTGATTTGAGAACGATTCGAGTTAAAATCCGTTGCTTAATTTATTGATGAGCGTTTAATTAAACTTCGTATTCAAAATTTATTTTGCAATCCTGTTGCTAACAGATCTATCCACAAAATCCCTTCTAAGATATTAACAGAAGTGTGAGAGATAAAGAAGAAATCATATGAATAAAGTATTTGTTAAGGAAATATAGCACACTGCTATGAATTATGAAAATTCCAATCATATTTACCATTCATAAGTTTATTTCATATCGCTCTCATATTCTACTATACATACACGGGTATGTCAAGTAGGAAGGGAAACTCATTTTATAAATATCATTATAATTAAAATATATTATTAAAGAGACAATTGTGTAATTTTGGTTTTGTTTATATATGTACTATAGGGCGGCTGTAATTCGAAATCAGAAAGCTTTTTATGGTGTTTGTTATTTTGTTTAGTATCTTAACAATCCTCTTGGGTATATATATATATATATATACATATATGAACAAGTGTAAAATATCATAACATTAAACAATTTTGCGGAAACAAGAAATCAATAAAATTCCAATCGTCATGGTGATAAGAAAACAATCCCAAATCAATGTGGTGTGTATTCAAATAAGCTAAATTTACATGAAAGGTTACAATTTTGCTATTGATTAAAGATTGAAATGTTTTGATCGATTAGAAATTTTCCTAAGAATTATTAGTATTCCGAAAGTTCAAATGATAAATCAAATAATTCTGATTAAGCAATGAAAACTTATGTTGTATAAATTAATTATTTAAACGAAACGCGGAATCAAAATTAGATATTCAAGAAATAGAAATATTTTCTGAAATACTTATCCAAACAAATAAATGTAGGTAAGCTTTTTATATTTTAGTTAAACGAATTAAAAAATAAGCAAAATAAACGAGAAAAATAATATCCTTGCTGTGAAAGATATTTGCCATCTTGAAGGCAAGTTTGCAAAATATATTATATTCAAATTTCATCGCTTCAACTTTCACATTCGTTCGATGAACGGGACCTTAAAATTAGCATATATTTGTTTAGGATGATTGTAGAAAGCGAGAGAACAGGAAAAAAGTTCGTCTCTTGAAATGTCTTCTGTACACGACCAAAATCCAGTTTTATTGGAAAAAGAAAATCCGTCTTGATAGGACACAGCTTGAGAAGGATTCTTTTACGAGAATCAGAAAAAGAAAAAGAAAATTTTCATGAAGGGTGACGCTCTTTTCTACCAAAGAACTACGACGAGTGGCTTTGTCGTAAATTTAAAGGTCGTTCAATACACAGCTTGACAACTTTAGAGGATAACCGAAGTACTGTTGATGTTTTATCCGTTTTCAATTGAAAACAAGTCTCAGAGAGTGAATACTGAATTCTGAAGACGAACTTTATGCTTTTCTGATGTAATTTTTAGATCTTTTCACTATATAAGCTTCAACTGCGTTGAAAAAAATCTTTGAAAGAGACATTTTTAGGAATCCACATTGAAAATGCCTAAAGAGATGGTAAACATTCTTAAAACTTGAATTGTGAATATGAAATTGCGCTCTTCGTTTCAAGCTGGCTTAGAATTTGTTTTTCTCGTCTTTAATCTTCTTTGGTTGTGCATTTCTGTCGGTTGACTGTGGAGGTTGAATTTCCACGCTAAGAATTTACAAAGAATTTTTCATCAAACATGTTGCTTCAAGGTTTTCTTCTCATATGAATTCTAATTTTATTTCACCATACAAGTATCTGCAAAGTCTCTTCGTTTCTTAAAAAAACTTTTTTAAAGCACCAGCAAATAGACGAAGACCGTTTTATCTTCCACGCTTCTCATGTCAAAGATTCGGTATGAGAAAAGTTTGGAATAAAATTTGTTATTTTTTTTCGCTAAGAAGAAGAAAACAAATTGTAGAAGCATGAAATAAAGTCGAGAACACTGTTCAGTTCGACAGTCCTATAAGTGATGTCGGTTAATAGTTGTAAACTTTGTGTATTTGTAAGTTTTTAGTTTCGAAAAGGAACCGAGAAAAACTTTTAAATTAAAATTGCACTTACAATCTCAGTCAAATATGCTTGAAAATTTAATTATCTTGAATTCTGAAGGGTTTAATCGGCACAAAAGCGGTGAATATTTTCTGTGAATATTTTCTATGTACATTAGTAGAATTGAAAGCATTGCTAATATACGTGAATATATATGAATGAAGGATGAAAAAAATACTTTCCAGTGTTTTTTTTCTAATTTAACTTAACCATCAAAAAGAAAAACAGAGAATAAATCTTCTTTCTGATTAATGAAAAGCTCAACCTTTTTTATATGTATTTGGAAAACTGGGAAATCGTTTGTCGTTCACCATTTTCACCAATGAAACACAAGTACCAGAAAGAAAGGAAGAAGGCATGTGAGTGATCTCTATCGGAATTTATAGAGGAATTTCTTAAAGGGAGGTGTCTTAAAAAATCAGCTCTTTTCTTGCTGACATTACTGTATCGTTGCAGCTTTATTTTACGGTAGAGTTATGGAAGGCCAACCGAGTTGAACTCAATTTTGTGGGTTGAAGCATTTCATGAATTTTGTCAATCTATTTCCTTCTTTTCATCTTTCGATTCTTCGATTCTCTTTTGTTTCTTAGCTGTGACAATATTTTCTCAGATTTCCCACTCACCAAAACGCAATTTGCAGCGACTTAGACTCTCCCACTAGAAAAAAACTCCTGAAATCCGATCATAATCATCGTTATTATTATTTGATAGCAACGAAGAACATCACCATGATGACACATCAGTAACACATCTATTTTCTATATCTTCCAAAAAAAAAGCTTTAAATGTAAATATCTTTATGCAGTGACGTAGCGTGGAGGAGAATTGAAGTTGACATGTTGATACTCTGGAGACATTGAATAAATCCATGAAGAGTAAATGTGGGTGTATGAAATATAATTCCGTAGAAAAGTAATTTAAAAGCACAAACGACCATAACAATCAAAGGAAGATTGTCTTTCAATTACTGTTATTGTTTTTGTTGCTTTTTCCAGCTTGGTTTTTGTTTCAAGGCAGAATTTTTTACGGTTTGCTACAAGCATCAATGTTCAGAAGATTTTATGTAGAAAAAGATCTATACATATAGATACGCGCTATCATCGCATATGATGAGCACATACTTACAATAGCCTAGAAAGAAGGGAGATGAAGGAGAACTTTTTTGTTGGTTTTTTTAGCTTCACGGTGAAGCCTTCACCATCTCTCTTTCTCTCTCTCTCTTACTCTCCTTTTTTGCTGGTAACAAAAATCGCTTCTTCTATCATTGTCACATCAAATAAAATCCCCATTTATTTCCTAAATGTTTTACGAGTTTCTTTCAAAACGCAACCATCATAAATATGTATAGAGAATAAAACCAATGACGAGAAGACCAACGAGTTTCCTATTTATGAGAATTTTGCATACTTAATGCTAGCGTAAAATTTCTTATTTTTGCTTTTTTGCTATTTCATTCTCATCTAAACTTTATTTTTCTTATTTTTCTCAGTTTAACGAGAACAGATCAAGTCGGGCTTTTGATTATGATAAATTAAAAAATTATTGAGCAAGGACGGTTCACAAGTTCAGGGAAAGACAGCGAGGGTAGAAAATAATGCCAACTGTATTGTAATACGATGATTTATTGAACTTCTTTACGTTATTTTTTTTTTCGAGCCGAATCATTGCGTCCCGGTTGAAGGCAGAAGAAGCTTTCGAAGGAAAATAAAAAAAAGTCGTTCATTATTAGCTTGTCGTCGACCGACCATTCCTATTAATGATTCCTTTTCGTTCGTCCTACTTTGTATGGTTGAACTTTCGAAAGCTGCTGTTATTTTTATTCTTGACAAAATTATGCGAAGCGAATTTAATACGCAATGATTATGTGAAAACGGAAAGATGCTTTTCAAGGCGGAGAACGAGGGGAGGAATAAAATTTGTTTTCCTTTGCCAAACTTTTCTTTTCATGCTCTGTTCTTCACGCCAGGACGATATTTTGTTATTTGTTGACAGATATATATATATATATATATATATATATATATAT
>CVRI01000024.1:491932-526070 GCA_900005825.1 Clunio marinus | reverse complement strand
AAGCAAAAAATTAATTCACTGAATGTAAATTTCGTCATAGTATTTTTTGATAAACTTTAATTGATATCGGATTAGAAGTATTCGGAATAAAATTATTGTCAGACAAGTATTATTGATTCATTGAAATGAAAGAAAGAAAAAGATGAAAAGTGTTATGAATATTTCAATCGAGTTCAAATACTCCCACACTTATTTTTTCATTACTGAAGCATCTTCAATTGAAATTATGTCACGTTTTTTATTGAAAAAGTTTTTTGTCAACACAAATATTACTGAAATGAAGCAAGAGAAAAATTCATTTGCCATCTGTCATGTATTTATTGCTCTTTTTATCATCACATTTCCAATTCAACTTCGTTTATCGATATGTGTGACAGTTGAAGCATGGAATGAATTTCTATGAAAACCAATAAATCACATCGAAGTCAGGAAATGATTTCTTAAAGTGTCAGGGATTAGTGATTTCTCGCATGGCTCTTATGAATTTTATTATTTGTCCATTGCATTTATTGAGCACATTACTTAACTTTTATGATTCAATCAATCTAGTCTTGAGTTGTAGTTTCGAACAGTATGGACAAGATTTAATAAACAATTTCATCTGTCTAACAAAACAGCCGAACATTTCTTATTTTGTTGAAAACCTTCACTTTTCAAATGAAACATTTTTTACTTTCGTTGAGGTTCATTCATGAGGATGCTATTTAATCAATTTGTAAAATGATAATTGTCAATTGAAATTATCATACATGAGAGGTTGTTTATTTACAAATGTCCCACATCTTCATATGTATGTACATACAAAATTCAAGACATCAACATTCACGACATTATGACAAAGTTTATGCTGAAATTTGGTATTCTGAGAATTTTAACTATTCTCAGTATGATTTACTTAAAAATTCATTACGACAAAAAGAAAAAAAAAACTTTAATACTTTCAAAAGTATGTATTACACACCCACTACCCATGTTTTAGTTTTCCAGCATTATTTTCATATCATCTTTTTGGAAAGCTTTCATGTTCTCTTAAGAAACCCGAAAAGTCTTAGTCACCAAAGTCATTGCCATCGCAGCAAAACATCAGAAAAAAAAGTTTTGTTATAGTTTTGACATGTTTTTACAAATCTTAAAGATCCAAAAACTGTCTGTGTACACAAAAATATAAAAAAGAATTGTTTATCATATTGTAGGCGCTCAAATGAAGATGGTGATAATAACAATTTACAGAAGTTTCAAAAGCTTTTATTTTCCTTTTTCTGTTCATACGATTCTATTTTCTTTATTCGAGAAGGAAGTAATCAACTGTTATCGTGATGGAAATCACAAGAAATATCCAAGGAAAATGAAATAATCAAATTATCTTCTGACTCTATGACAAGATGATGAGTGTAATAAAAGTTTGATTTTGGATTTCTTTTTTGATGAAAGTTTCAGTTCGTCATGAGAATGAAAGAGAAAGTTGTAACTCTCATTTATATCTGATTTTATTAGTACATTCTACGTCGAGAGTTTTCGGCTTTTATGTAAGTATATGCTATCACAGATGGGTAAAGTTTTGAGTTGTTCAAAAAGCTTTCAATAAAGAAAGTTTACGATGATAATGAATCCTCAAACTTCTAATGAAAAATAAATCCAAAGCTTAGTGTGGTTATCTCTGAAAGCGAATGCAAGTATATCGCGCACATCATCACAATAAATTATAAATAATGAAATACTTTACGAAGCATAAATTTATTATCCTTTGAACTTTTTATGAAACTATGACAGGAACAAAGGATCGATGTTTTCAATCACGAATCCTCATTTGTTCTATGTTTAAATTCATTCTTTTAAACGTCATTTTTGCTTACGTTTGACTGTTCCATCTTGTAAGAGATGCATAATAAATCTCACCAGAAGTGTGCAAAAGCATGAACCATACAATTTTAATGCTGCTCTAGTTTTTCCGTTGCTCTTTTCTCATGTCATTCTCTTGAAGTTTGATGATATGATGATAATAATAATATTCATGTATGTGTATGAAAAGCTTTATGCTGACTCTATAAGCGTGAACTTTTTAAAAATGTGTTTTAAAAGTTTCAGTACATACATTTCATGTATTTGAGCAAACATTTAGAATCAAAAGGTTTTTATCTGATGGCATATTTACACTTTAAACTTTGATACTAATCTGACTATCCCGAAAATAACACCGAGGATTTGTTCATTCAACATCATTGCTGATTCCCTCCATGTCACTAAGGTTCCTCTACTCAATTTCACTGGTAACTCCTGTGAAGTTAAGATGAGAAAAAAAGTAACAAAACAACTTTATGCTTCCGTGCGTGGAATTTGCGAACTCACGTTGATGAGTTCCCAAATTCCACGCACGGAAGCATAAAACATATTTTACTTCAGCAACAGACGAAGTTTTTTTTTAATTTCAACATATGTTTCATTCAGTCTTTCTGTCCCTTGAACGACTAGTTTCAAATGTTTCATATGTTCATTCAATTTCCGAAACAACGAAGGTCATTGAGAAGTTGTTAAGTTAAATCAGAAGCTTGATGAAACCGTGTTTTCAAAACTTTCATTTATTAGACGAGTTTGGAATTGAATTTCACAAAAATTTCTCCATCGAAATGATTTGAAATTTTACACTCATTTACTCTCGAGAATTTATCTGAAATATGTTAGAAACTTTTGAATTTTTCAATGAATTGGAATACTACCGAATTCCCATTACAAAACTGAACTTCACATGCCACAAAAAGAGTCATTAAAATTTAATATTCTTTATTCAAACTTATCAATAGTTTTTGCATCACTAATTAAAATGGAAACAAAAACTAAATAAAGCTTTTTTCACTGAATCGAATTAATTGAAGCTTCGAACGTATTCTAATTTATTTTCTCATACAAACGTTTTTAAGCTGTCTCTAGTGCTATTCAGGAATATTTTTCATGATCTTAGATGGCTTTATTACTATCATTTTGAACAATGACAAACTTCTGTAAGCTTTGAAAGCTTTTTCCGTCACATCCAAATGAAGATTTCTTGAAACTTTAAATTTAACGTAGCTTGGGGTCTTTTTCAGGTCTCTAGAAACATTTATTTAAAATTTAAATAATAGCCATTTGCATGAATTATATTTGTAAATAAGTAAAGTATCCATTCAACTCATTTCGAATGATTAAAATCTCTGAAAGAAAGTTTTTTCTTCTAAGTTTTTCAGTATCTTTTGAACTTCTTATTAAGAAGTTACGGACTTCGTTTGTTTTATCAATGCTAGTTAAGTCTCTTTTAGAATTCTTAACATTCATGAACAGATTTCTTCTTTATTTCGAAAGAAACTTTTGTTTCCCAACACTTTCGTTACAAACTTTTTTTTTTCATTAATGGTTTACAATATGAATACCTACATATTTCTATCATATCGATTAGATTGTGATCGTCTAATCTTAAAATGAATATATTTATTTTTCGTACCATTTTTTCAACGTTGAAAGAAGTGTAACTATTGCAAGAAAGAAAAGGTAAATATAAAATATCTCATAAAATTACATTTTATTGTTGAGCAGTCGTGAAATTTCAAAAAAAAAGAATTTTGCGCATTAAAAATTATTTTATTTCTTTATTTTCTTTATCGTCTTTTCTACACATACCTACACATCAAACCACATTCTACATCAACATCGTGATGAAAATTGCCTTCAAAGGCTTTCAAGACACAATTTATTACTTTCCTGCCACCCAATGAAAATTATGATATCTGATTTAATTCAATAAAATGAAATTATGCTTCGAGAGTGTCGGGGTTTGTTTCATGATTTCATTTTTTATGTATATGGTTCTCGTTAAGCTAAACTGATTTGATGATGATGATTACAATAAAATAATTTTACATGGTGAAGAGAAGACTTGAAACTTTAATTCATTATATCTTTATTGCTTCTATATTTACATTGATGGACAATTAAGAGCCAGAATCTCATTATTTCATCAAGAAAATCAAACTAACATTTAAATATCCAGGGAACGGTTCAGTTGAAACAACTTTTCTACCCTTCCAAAAAAAACCCAAACGAAGGAGATTCACATATTTTCATGTGTAGACATTTTTCCATCAACAAAAAAAAGTTAATTAATTATTTTTGTTGTGGTAAAAGAGAAAACATGTTACCATTATCCGGCACAGAACTAAGCAAAAAAAGACAATGAAACATTTTTATGCGCATTAATGAATTTGCTTAAAAATAATTATCATAAAAAAGGCTTTTTTTCCTTTCCCATGTTGTCTCTCGCTCTTTCGACTCTTTCTTTACATTTTTCAGAGAAATTGAGCAAAAAAATTTTTACATAAAATAATGCTAAAATCTGGGCGAGAACATTGTTAGAACAAGAAGTGAAAACTAAAATTCCAGTCACAGAAGACATTAATGAGAAGCTTTCATTGAAGTTCTTTTTATGACTTCTTCGCTATTTTCAGGACGAAACACTCTTCTTCTATTGCAAAAGATTTACGGGTTTCTCCTCTGCTACTCGTAACAACAGAAGAAAAGATGAGAAAAAAAAGTTACTGCCACGCTCCATAATAAGTTGCTTTTCACAAATGACTTCGCGCCACTGACGTTATATTTTCCCTTTCCTTTCTACTTAATTTTATGGCGGAAAATTGTTGTAAGGGAAAATTTATATTCTTTTTTTTCCGTTACCTCAATTTTCATCGTTCTCGTTCATCATACATGTAATGTAAAGTGAATTATGTATATATGTGTCTGTACATAAATTCAAATGGATAGAAGAACTCTCTGGTAAATGATCAATTTTTGAAATTTTCAAAAGATTTTTCTTAGTTTTCATCTAAAACTTTTTCTTTATCAGATTGATCATATTTTCTTTTTGCAGATGGAAAATTGAAGTTTGATATCATTTAAATCACATAAAGAAAGACAGTGAACGAATGTGAATTGAAGAAAAATCTATTTGAGTTGGCAAAAGAGTGCGTTTATGCATAACTGATTGAACTTTTACAGTAAAAGTTTCTTCAATCTCTTTTTTTTTGCATTTCTGAATATATCAGAAATATGTCATAAGAAATGTCGAGAGAGTTGATATTGCTACTTGAGTAGTAAGAAAAAATATTTCTTTAAGAAAAAATGATGAAAAATGTTTGATTTGCGATTCTATGGTAACGGAAAGTCCGAAAATAATATTGAAATGAAAATTGACAATATTGAAATATTTGAGTACAATCAGATTAATTTGTTCATCCATGCTGTGTTATGCATGCTATCTAAGCTATGTTATGCATGGAAATAATTCGTAAATTTTCACAATCTTCAAGAGCAATATGATAAATTGATTCCATCTCCCTTGGAAAAATTATCCTGAGAAGTTAGATGACAAAATGTTTCAGAGACAGATAAGAACCAGTAATTAAATAATCTTTTATCTTCTAATTTGCTTCATTTCCCTCATACTCCACACTTCTTAATCTCATACATTTGTCGCAATTTTTTTCTAATACATATATAGTAATTTTCGAAACAAAGAAAAGACTTTTCTTCTCTTGGAAATCGACACTTTGGAGCTTACAAATCTCTGCGAATGCCAGACGAGTGGAAGAATAAGCTTGAATGAATTTATGATTTGGATAATCGTTACGAATAACGTTGGTTTATTTTCCGTTTTTCTCTCTTTCAACAAATTAATACGAATTATTTTCAAAAGAATTTCAAGTATATTCACTTAATTGTTTCATTTCAACCTAAAATTTATTTTCGACAGCAGCATCAAAGAATTATTTCCTAGATGGAAAAGAGCACAAAACCGCATTTCAGTAAGGAAAACTTTCGTCTTTAAATTCTTCAATTTCTTTTACTACTTCATTATATTGTAATCCTAACAATTGCTTTTTCTTTTTTTTCAGTTATCGTTTAGCAGGAAATCTTCAATTTTTTTTTCATACACTTGTTTCGTTAAAATCTTGTTTTCCTTTTTGGTACTTTGAAACCACCGTGAACAACGAAAAGTTGTTTGAAATCTCATTTTGCATTCCACTTGGGTTTTTGTATGAATTTTGAATAAAAAATTTCATTTGATAACACTTATTCCGGAACTTTTAAAAATAAAACTTTACCCTCTCACAACCTGAAAAGCAATTTTAATAATCATGCAGTTGAAAATCGAGGATACCGAAAGCTAAAAGGAACTTCAATAATTAATCATTTCAATTTACTAAAAAAAATACGCTAAAAGAAATAATATGTACTTAAGACATTTAATTTCTTTTTCGAAGTTCAATGTCCTAAGTTATCTTTTTAGGAGTGCTGAAAATAGATTATTTCTTGTGAATCAAAAGATTATTCAAATAAAATCGGAAATTTTGAGGAAGAAAAATTATGGTGCAAATTCTTTGATATTGCTCTGTGAAGAAATCAAAAGTTTCGTTTTAAACTTTAAGCAAAGATGAAAGTTTCAATTTCTCGATTCAGGTTTGTAGACTTAGATAGGTACTTAAATGTAGTGATGTTAACTTTACTCTTTTTTCATTCTAAGTAATTTACAACATTGATGATCTCACTCATATCTCAATTAAAACGTTTTTAAAACTGTAATAAAGGGAATTTGTAGTTACAATCATTTGAAACGAATTTTAAGAAATCTACTTAAGCAAAACAGTGCCTAGTGTCGTGAGAAGTTCATTTAAGCCTTAAATTGATGCAACCAACTCGTTGACAGAGTGATTCCGAACTCTGAAAAAGACATAAAGTTTAAGAATTTAGTTTGATTGAATTTAGTTGATGACATGATTAATTCTTGAACAGTTATAAAAATAAGAATGATGAGTGCAATTACAACACAATGCATATTCATTAAATACAGTGGAACTTATCGCGGATATCGGCTTATCGATGTAGCGGTTAATCAAAGTTCCACTGTATATAAATTAATATGTGCTTCCTCCTACCTAGGGCTTTTTATTTTTCATGTTTAACCTGCAATTTTCGAAGCAACCTAAAATCATGAATCATTTCAACTAGGACATATAATGGAATGTAATTTACGGGCTACAAAAAGGGGAATTTTCATTAAATTGTCAAATTTATCAAGTGAGTGAATTTATTCTGCCATTTATTAATTTTCAACTGTGACTTCTCGAAAAGGTGGTGATTCTCAGAAAGTGTTGACTCACTGAATAATTCATGACGACGGTGTTTGATATTACGCTCATTTTTTTATGGTTTTATTTTCATATTATGTATAAGCAGATTTGTTTTCAATCTGAAAGGTGAGAAAAATATAATAAAAATCAATCATTCAACCAGTTTCTATTCACAGAATTAAATGAACCACAAAAAATATCAATGCAGGATCGAAACTTCACTTGGTTTCGCAAAAAAAGTTCAGTCATGCATTAATGGGAAACAATGGAAGATATTTAAATAATTTGACGTGGGCTTCATTTCAATTATTGCTATTGAACCCGCATATAATTTCCAATTCAGTGGCTTCTGAAGCGAGCTTTTATTTTATTTTTTCTCATTATTATTTATTTAAAAAATGTTGATTGCTCGGACCCGTTTCAAAAGTTTATTCATGATTGTAAATTGTAGATTACGTGAAATGAACAATGGATTAATGGAAAATATTTTTTTTAAAAAAGAATCGGAATAGTTTACAAAATTGTTTTCAAACCAGATTTTAAAAAATTGAATAAATTTTGCACACAGCCTAGAAAATGCGCAGCCGAAAGTTTCCAATTTATTCATGAGAAAAGTTTTGCGCTATGTCAAAGTTTACTATGTACCTAGTTGAAATTTATAAAATTCGAATTATCCTTGTCAGTCGTAAAAACCACAACGTGAAAAGTGAATTCAAAATTTATGGTATGTTAATTATGTTTTGGTTTGTATTCAGCTTTTGTAGCTTACGTAAATAGTTTATCTAGCGCAGCAATGTAGTAAAATAGAATAATGATTAATTTTTTTGTTGGTTTAAGCTAATCAGCTTACGTAGCCAATCACAAAAAGATATTTGATGGCATTTGCTTCATTTTTTACGGGTAAAAATTTTTACTTCGCCAGTTATTTTTGATGTTCTATTGTTGCTTTATCACGATTTATAATCCTGGCGATGAACAGTTTTCTTCAGCATGATTTTATACTTACCAACCCAGTAAAAAAACACTTCCGCAATCTTTTTCTATAATTTTTTCTTTACTGAAGGCACAAATTAATTCAGACACATGTACAAGTTGAAAAAGCTTCACAATTTGTTCATGATTCTCAACTCCAAGAGGAGGTCTCTGGAAAAGGAAAGAAATTGTTTAAGTGAGAGAAATTTGTGTTAACAGAAAGAAAATTCTGACATTATTCTGGACCCGTCGCGGATTTTAATTAGAAATGAATGAAAAAATCTGCATAAAATGACAGTAAATTATCTAGTCGTTTATAATCTGGCCTTCGTTTGTGCTTTATCATTCATTCAATGTTAAATGCTTGCTTGGAATGAAAAGGATCTTTTAAAAGATATTTCATTTATTTACTTACGCAATTAATTGTACATGTCATGGCAGATTTAGAATGGGAATAGAAACTTTAAATAATATTTACATATTTAAATAAAAGATCACAAAGCTAGAATGAGAATGATTCAAAGATTTTAATTAAATTCCGTACAAGTTTTAAGAATAACTTTGAATTCAATTCAATTTTTTTTACCAAATTTTCTCAAAACTTTACAAGAGGCTAGTTTTCAATTTAAGATTCTTCCATGAATATATTGTTAAATATTGCATTGCAAAGGACAAAAACCTAACAACATTGAAGAGTTTTTTTTGTAATCTGCAATAATGAGAGAAGTTATTTTATAGTATATTTTATACTTTATCTCGTCGCAACCATAAAAAACAAAAAAATAATAAGAGCAAGAAATATAGAAAAAATACAAATTTTCTTACGATTAAATTTCAATTAAAATGTTTAAACTGTAAAACACAATCGAAATAACCAAAAAATTTTGTTCTGTAAATTGTCACAAAAAGCACTTGAAATGAGCTTTGAAGTTAGAAACAATTAAAATAGTTTTGCCGTTCAAACCGATATTTTATTTTGAAAAGTCAATAAGGATGCTATTTTTGCTCAAAATATGTAATTTTCTTCTTACAGCATTTAAAGCTGATAAAAAAATCCTCGACAAATTTTGCATATCAAAGAAAACAAAATTAAATTTCCATCTTCGGGCTTTGAAACACAAAAATTCCTAATGCTACCTTTTTCATTTGATTCGATTGTGTATGACAAAATAAGAAGAAAAAAATAATGATACAGTGACATTAAGAATATATGTATATGATGATCATTAAATTAAATTCATATTTAAATTACATTTTATTTTCAAATTTTAGGTAGGTAATTTTTTACACTCAGGATTTTTCAAATTTATTTTCAAATTTATAAAAACTTTTCAAAGATACATTTTTAATGACTTAAAGTGGTCATTATAATAACTAATGGAAGAGTTTATTCAGTGTACTGGTCATAACCCTAGTCTGATGATGAAGAACTAATGGAATAAATTTTAATCATTCAAAGAGATAAGAAAACAAAAAGATAATTAAGTCAAATGGAAACGAAATCTTAATCGATTGATGATATATGATTGATGATTGATGAATCATAATCAAATTAAAAAAATGTAAATTCGATTTCAGAAGATGAAAATTAATTTGCTTTTCCAATTATCATATGACATTTCCGTTGTTTGAACAAACAACCACCAAATATCATTAAAGGATATTAATTTAACTTTTAGCTATCAAAGCGACTATTGAAAAAATAATCTAGCAGAAAAAGAGTATTAAGTAAAGTGGATGATGAAATGATGAACTTATATGAATCTAGAGCTAAAAGCTTGACTTTAAACTGTTTTAAAAGTTGTCTTTGTTGTTTGAATTAATTATTTTTACTTTGTTACAGGATGCTGCAGCAATGAAAATTGAATTATATGATTGAATGTGTTCTAAATTCCTAGAACCTTTAAAAACATTTTCAAGGAAAAAAAATTCAATAATTCATCAAATATTAAAAAAAATGTTTCAAAGGGACGCACGTTGGAACTTTTTTTAATCGTAATTAAATCACAGAATATAATTTGATTTGAGAGAATAATCTAATTTGATGAGGTTTGATCGAAAAATAACCGATCAATATTAGGGTTGAAATCATGAAAATTAAATAAAATACCCGAAAATTGCAAATTTCAAACTCTTATTGGCGTTCAACTGTAAGATTGCTGATTTAGATCTAGCATACAACGTGTGCCTTTTTGTTGAATTTCTTCTCCATCGCAATCATCGCTTTCCAAAATACTGATTTCTTAGCTCATGCGGAAACCATAAAAATTAAAAAGGAAATAATTCCACTCATCCTCCATTTCCACTTTTATCTCCAATTTAAATTTTCCGAACAATGAAAACGAAGGGAAAAAAAGACTTCATTTTCGTGCTCCATTAAAGCCCATCAGATACATATATATACAAAGTTTTGTGTACGTAATCATTTGGTAAATTATAAAAAGCACTTTTTCTTGTTGAATTTATTTTTCAATTTCCTTATTTTTTATTTATTTATTTATTTTATTTTCACCCACCATTTATTTATTCTTTCTTCTTCTATATAATTTTTAATTTTATGTATTAAAAAATATCTTTGAATATAAATTCGTCATTTTATTTTATTCAATTTGAAAAGCTTTTCCTTTGTTCCCCTTTAGATAATTTATTTATTGTTTTTATTCAAATTTTTGCCGATACGCTTTACTTTTCTCATGTTTTATTTTTCCAATATAGATATAGGCTTGAACGCGAAGCAAAACGCTGAAGTTCACAAAATCAGGAAAATTAAAATTTGAAACACTAAAAATTTTTTGGAAAACAAACAAAAAATATTTCGAAGAATAAAATTAATTTATGAGAATTCATTACTCGTGCAAACAGTCAGTATGTGAGATTAATATATAAATCAGTAGAGTTTTTAATAACTTTAACTTCCTTTCCATCATATTTGTATAAATTTTTCAGCATGAAATATCCACAAAAAAATATGAAACAAAGAAATAAACTTCAAATTGATTTCATTTCATAAATTTATGGTTAGCAACCCCTGGTGTGTGCTTCAATGAACGGACGTTGCGCCAAAAAAAAGTAAATTTATGTTTTCTGCTTTGTGAAAAGATGTGTTGCAAGAAGACAACACGTACATAGTTCTTTTATAACATTTGCAAAAAAAAAGTGAAAATTCAATAGTGAAACAATTTTTTACTTCTTTATTCTCATCCCTGAAAAAAGAAATTTTCCCACGTATTTGGTCATCTCAGAGAGACAGGATTTGTCGGGTGGTTTCGAACTGAGAAAACGAATTATCAAAACTTTTATTTTGCTTTTGATCCGCCCGCAACAAACGGCTTCATATGCACATGAAAATTTGCGTCATGCCATAAATTTATAAAGCCATATATCGTGGCAAATGGAAGAATGAAACATGATTTTTCTTTTCTATCTTAAAAATAGCATTAAAAATGGAAAAAAGAATATTAAAGGTGAATCTTGTATGTTGTTTGCGATGAATGTATGTATGTAAATAGTTAAAAACTGGCTTTAATATTTTTATACCTCTTTCTGAACGACATTGTTTGTGGCAACAAAAAGTCATAAAATAAACAAAATAATTGCATATTGGTGAATTCCGTTCAAATAGATTAGTTTTTCAACTGACTTACTATTTATCATTTTGTGTATGAGTATATATATTTGATACATATGTATTTGAATTTTATCTCAAATTTACATTTATGAGAGAAGAAAGAAAACGACACGACAATTCTTATTATTCTGTTTCAAAGAAAGAGTTTCTTCTGTTACAAGTCAAATTGAATGAACGCTTCGATATGTTCAACAACGTTCAAGAGATATATTTCACTTGTGATAAACTGAAGTATATAGCAGTTATATGACTCCCCAGATGCTCATGCCATTGAAACTTCAAATTAATTCAGCTATGTCTTTGTCTTCTTTAAGATTTCGTAACTGTATTTGAACTCAGAATGAAACATGTCGATCATTTCGTAAGTTGAAGGTTTCAAGTTTAAAGAATCTCTTAGTATCGTCTTGATGACACTGCATTCTTATTCTTATGGAAATCCATTCGTATTCAATTTGGAATGCAAACTACCAATCAAACAATGACTAAACATTTGTGAGTGAAAAGTGTTTTTACCTTTCAGAAAACTTGTGGAAAGCCAAAGAATTTGTATGGAAATTTCAGCAATAAACGGATTGTCGTGAAATGTGACGCCTGATTCCATTTCCTTTCACTCATTCAATCCCTTGTGGGACAAGGAACATTCACCCGTTTCAGTTCAAGTAAAAATACAATCCAGTATACAAATTCGTTTCAAAATTAATACATAAAACATGATATTTTTGTATTTCTCCTCTCAGGGCAATGAAATTTATGCAAATGTGTTTTCAATGGAACTTAATATTGCCCCTGAAATAAGAATTTTCCTTTTTCTTCCTTTTTCCCTTCTCGTTTCATCGCATTACTGTTTTCTATTGGTGAAAGCAATTCTTTATAAATATAGAAAGAAGAACAAAGAAAGAAAACAATTCGCCAAAAATCGAGTTCGTATGTTTTGTGTGTAAGAAAACATTTCAATTCCTTTGCTTAAATATTGAATTTTCTGTGTCGACGTCACTGTGTTTTATATGTTTTATGGTAATGTAAAAACTATAACCCGAGAAAAGCAACAAAAATGTAAGAGAGAGAAAGAAGGAAAAAATTGTAAGGTGATATTTTTTCATTTAATGTTGTATAATATCACACATGTCAGCAGAGGATGAAATGTTGATGTTGAAGAAAAGTGAAAGACAGAAAGAAGTATAAATCAAAATGTTCACACATCTTTCTGACGTGATATTCGCATTCGACCATAGATTGAGTTAAATTCTAGAATCACTGAAATCAAATGTGAATGCTTAAAAGCTCATGAGTTATCAAATTTTTTTTAGCATTCCACATGTTGTTCTCTTTATGATCAATTTCGCGGAAGCTTTGTGAGAGGTTTTCACACTTGTAACCTTCCATCGTTTTTATTCATCGTTCCCTAGCTAAATTTCGCCATTTAAAGAAGGCATTGATTTAGAAAGGAACAATAAAAATAAAAAGAAAGCAAATCCTATTTATGCGAACACACTGTACGATCCCTAAATGTAAGCTAACAAGAAAAAGAACGGGAAGGCGGTTGCTTAACGGAACGCTAGAATGAAACTCAAACAGTATCAATTCCAAAGCTATCGATATGTTTTATTGCGGCACGATATTTATTCGAACACATCGAGTAACGGAAAAATATTATTACGCTTCGATAACCCTGAGATGCTGCCATTTAAAGATACATTAGCGAGAACAAACACTTTCGCTTGTGGAATGCGAACGATAAACGAAGTTTTAAGGCAGTAAATGGCTGTGGAAAGTTAAGACAAGGCCAACAGAATGTAAAGAAAAGGAAATATCCATGACAACAGTACACAATTTTCCCACGAAGCGTAGAGAGTGCATAAACGATTTCTTTCTGTTTCTGTGATAAAGAAACTTTATTTTCTGGTAGATGTTCACTTATATATTACGAACGGTTTCTGTGAATGAGACGAAGTTCATTTGCTACGTTGAAGTTTTAGTCCAAACACGTAACAAATGTTTGGGATTTTTCATGTTTCTTTCTTATCTGTTGATTTTTCTCTAAAGTTGAATGCTAATGCAAGTTTGTTCCGGGATTAACTCTTTTTGTGGAAAAAGTCAAAATGAGAAATGATCGTGAGGTTATGAATGAGAGAAGAAAAAAAGAAGAAAAGCCATTTTAAAATTTCAAATGTAAGCTTCGAAATTTGATGTTTCCTTAGAAATCAATTTACCCAATAAATAATTGTAGGTTGAAATGATGAGGGGTTGAAATTAAGGGGTAGAAAGGAAGTCAAAATTTTAAATTCTGATCGAAAATAAGACTCAGCATGATTAAGAACCCTTCACAAAGCGTGTTATTGAAAACCAAGAAGCAACAAGAGTCGAGTGGATGTCTGCTTATTCAAATCTACTTGTGTAGATTATTCTCTGTTTTTCGAAGTTTAAAATTGGATTTTGTGCATTTTGTGAAGCATTTTTCCATCTTTATTTTCTTTAGAAACAAATTATATAAAATGCATATTTCGTGATTATAGTATAAATAAGTTGCCGCTCGGTCTAGAATATTTTTCTGTTTTTACTCTCGAGTAGCAAGCTTATGTTGCGAAAAACAGGGAAAACGTAACATAACTCAATTTATTTCTTCAACATTCCAACATTTCTAAGCTTGATGAAACATTATTCAAAGCTGTCGTTAATTTGTCGTTGTCATTTGAATAATTTATTTTAAGAGTAAGTTTTTAAAAGTAAATGAGAACTAAGTTTAGTTCTCATCACCTAAGGGATATCCGTTGTAAAAACACTGTTTTTCACTCTTGAGTCTCCTCGCATGAAGAAACTTTCAATTAGCAGAAGTTAGTGGAGTGAAAAATTTCAAAAATTTCAAGACATAACTTTACTCATGTAAGTTTCCATACTTTCATTAATTTTTAAATACACAATCCACCTTACATCGTCGAACAAGAAGTATGCGTTTTAAACATTTTCACTTAAAAAATGATACACCATTACTAACTGTCAAGAGATAAAAAAAAGGAGAATAAGACCGAATGATGCTGAAAATGAGTTTATGACCTCTTTTTTATATCATTTCATCCCTTGCGTAAGCTTTTAATTAATTAACTTTACTTGCTCTCTCTCTCATGAGTTACGTCCACGCTTAAAAACCAATTGAAAAAGACAAATGCGGATTTTCATGAGCATGCTTCAGTTTGAGTTGTTTCGAATCAAACAACGATGTTATGATTTCTTCTTTTTCTTCACGAGATATGTCAAACGATATGCCATAAGTTGTCATGGTGGAACTCTGGTTATTACAGAGCAAGAATAATATTTTAAAAGCTTTCAACAACAGTCATGAAATTTCAATTTTGCTGATGTGGTAGCGCTTCTTATGTAGAACCAAATCTTAAATTTGTCAACGAGACTCTCAATTTTGTTCTTGTTTCATATCAGAATATTTCATTTCAAGAATTTCCTTCTCAAAGCAAATGAGAATAATTTTTTAATTAGATAAATTAACCGGAAAATTTGGAAAACAGTCTCTATGCATATTAATCGTGAAAAGGAAATTCAAATATTGAGTGAACAGCATACATTTTGTTACAATTATGGTTATATTTCTTTAAATTTTAAAAGCTTCTTTTTTATATTCCTTGATAGAGAAACGCTTGAAAAGTTCAACAAAGTCAAAGTTCAACATTTTCATATAATGGCAACATTATTAGATTAAAAGGTTCAACATAAGGTGAAACTTTTTCTCTCTAAATGTAACTTTATAAGCTAATTAGGTTTACTTAAAAAGTTTAAAATTGACTTGTGGTTAACACATTCAACACTCTGAATTGATGTTGAAATTTTAACTGCTTTTATAAGCATTCATAAATTGCATATCCTGAATAAAATTTGCACAGCAAACACTCAAGGATATCCTATCTTAGAATTAGCTTTTTTATTTTCAACATTCTTGAAATAGTGTTGGAAATTGACAAAGTCAAGAATTATAACAACAAAAAAAACTTTTTGTACCTGTCACTCAAACATTTGTTGTTCAAGTTTTTAATTTTACTTGTCAACACTTTACTATGTATAAAATAATCAATCAAAATGTCAAGTTTCAGGTTAATTCACTTGTCAATTCCGAACGGTTGTATTACGAACTTTCAAGAAAGGGAAATTTTCAGTTTTGCACAAAATTGCATATCCGAAAGATACGAGACGTTCGTTGGAGTTTCATTGCAGTTTAGAAAGTTTCCATGCTATGCAATCTTCTTTTAACTTACGCTTCCTTTCATCTTCAATTAAATGTTTGTTTCTTAAGCTTGTTATAAAAAAGAACATAATGAAAATGGTTGGATGTCGTTTCATATGAAAGTTTGCTACATTTTCACAGTCTTCAAAGCTTTACTTCCTTTCGGAAAATGAAAATATGTTTGTTACAAAAAATTGTGGAACGTGTCCAGAAGGTTATTTCGGTTAAATTTTCTTTTATAAATGAAATGCCCAAAATATAAGTTTAATTTTCCCACTACTTTTCTCTTCTTCAATTAGATATTTGGATTATAATGAGCTCTTGTGTAAAAGAAAACTAAGAAAATAATTTTCATGGAAATATAAAAATTTGTCATTTTTCTTGTTCTGTGTCGCTCTGTCTCACTTACGTTCAATTAAAAAAATGCTGGCGACATTAAAGAATAGTTTTTATTTATTTTTATTATATTTTGGAAAGGGAGAAAATTGTTCCTGACACTTCTAAAGTTAGAGATGGAAACTACTTGGAATAATTAAAAATATTCCAAAAGTGGCAGCTGTACTTATTAAATCCCTTTATTCTTTTTTTTTTACTTGCTCTGTCCATGTTTTATTGCTGGTGAGTTCATTTAAATTCTTGTTTCGTTATTGCAATCATGGACCTTTTAAAGGCTTCGACACTCAAAACTTCTTACTTCTTTACAGATTTACACTCAAAGTTTTGCCTTCCGCTTGTTAAGAATAACAAAGGAAACAATTAGATAATGAGAGAAAAATTTGTAAAAAAGAAATAAGATACAAGCTAGTTATGAATTAAAATGGTTATTTAACAGATTAAAACATTGAAGTTTTTTGTTTCTTTTCATTGTTTTATCCTATGATATTTCTGTGAGTTGAAGAACACCTTAGAGTTTGTAAACTCGTACTTAGCTTTGCAAGGTCGGTATCAACTAATTAGCTAATTTAATTAAGACTGTAAAATAGTTTAAAGCATTTTATCTCTCATTGAAATTAAAAGACTTCGTGCTCTCTTGTAGAACTTTCTATTTTTTAATTCTTCATCTTGTTTGTTAGATTCAAGCAGAGCCAACCTGCGTGAACAAAGCATTGAGGCGATTTTAAAGAAGAATCTGAGAAAATTGAAATTTTCTTTATATAACTTTCGTTGGCATAGAAGAGAATTCAGATTTATAAAAAAGTTATAAGATGTGCAAACAAAATCTTAAATTTAATTGCGAGTTTCAAGACTCTAGCGAATCATGTTTCACATCATTTAATTTATTTTACTTTACTAACTCATTCGACGCGGCAAATCGATTAAAAAACTTTTATTTTTAAACTCATCAAGTCAATGATCAGTGAACCTTTTTAAATTCTATTAATTATGCATCTGAGATCTTTGAGACGAAAGTTTCATAATCCAATTAATCTTTATTGAACAGCAAATTTTCACAGCATTGGTGGAACTTATTTCAACTTGTGTTGCTGCACAACCGAGCGAATGTCAGAAACATGAAGGGATCATTATAACTTTTAATTCCGATTCATAAAAAACTCCTTGAAACTTTCACATCGGTCGGGTCCGATCTCATAATTCTCAGAACAGTGTGAGAATTTTTTCTGTTTTTTCTACAGTCTACAGCTTCTTTCGCCGTCAACCTTAAACTCTGCTTACTCCGCTTTCTCATCGCACGATAATCATAAAAAAATTGTTTACAGAGACGTAAAAGACGAAGGCAAGCTTTTTTCCTTGCCTTTAACTATTTTTCTTGTGAGAGTAGCACTCATGAATAAAACCTATGGGGTTTCGAATTTGTACTACACGTGTTGCTCGTTACAAAATCTAATTTCCATTGATCCTATTTATTTTATGATAAAATATTTTTAAAATGAATTTCTGATGGAAAATATCGTGTAAAACTCAACGGTGTCCAAAATTTTGTTGGAGATGAAATTTTGAATAATTCAAAAGTTCAATTTAAAGTGGAATGAGGAATGAGAAAAATTCAAAATATTTAACGAAGCTTGCAACTTGAGGTGAGTTGATTTTTTTTGCATTTTCTACCTGAGCTTTCCACGAAAATGAAGGAGAGAAAAATGAAATCAAAATACTTGATAGAAGAAAATAACGCTCGCTAAAAAAGGGACTTTTGGGAGTTTTCGGAAGTTGAAAAGCTGATTATTTGAACTACAACCTTTTCATTAAATTTTTTGAGTCAGATTTTTTTCGAAGTATTAAATTCAGATTCGAAAGTTTATTTGAAGAAGAAATCATAATTTCAATCGGTAATTTAAGTATCTAAAAGATTTTCCAAACTTTTACTGCTTCACTAAGCTTTTCCATTTCATATTTATAAAGTGATAAATTTTTCCTTGTCCTCATCTCATGTGATAATCTTGCAAAGATTAAAAACTTTTTTTGTTCTCTATGCACACATAATTCATAAATTTAAAGCTATGTCATGCATCAGCAATGTTTCATTATGAATATTTTCATTTTTGGCGTCATTTTCATGGTATTCGCATTCTTCTGTCTTCTTGACATGTTCATGCTTTGAAATGAATGTTTAACTTTCCATAGAGCGTAACGTAGAATGTGTAATTGAATAATTGCTGTTGACTTTAGGTTCCTCATTTCTTCCTCCTAAAATTATTCTTCCCTTTCCTTTTCCATCAAAAAGAAAAAAGGAAATTTCGACAATGTTCAAATCCGTTCTCGTCCGACCCAACCAGGAAGAGCTTTTTATTCATTCATTTCACGTTAAGGCTGAGTCAATAAATTACGTAATTTCCCAGCACAATTTATAAACAAAGCCGCAACTCATATGATTACGAGCTTAAGATGAGACAGGAAGAAAGAACAGAAAAATCATGATTCGACGGAACGGTGAAAGAATATAGAATAAAAAAAAAGATAAACGAATACAGGAGAACGATTACGATGAAGCTTCGGGGATAGGAAATCATAACCGTATAATTTGTGGACGAAAAATTACTTCAACATTTATATTTACTCTCAGATCGGTTACTGCTTGGTTGCTGCTCAAACTTTTCTCTCTCCTTTCTTACTTTTTTTTCTCACTTTTTGCTTTCTTTATTTCCCTCCCCAGCTTTTCAGTTTCTTTCGCCCTTTACTTCATTCAAAGCTATTTAATTGTTTATTTATTATGGTCATTTTTTCACAGTCTTTGTGTTTGTCGTTTTCTTTCGATATCTTTTGCCTTTGGCTCATGATGATGGAACTAGTTTAAGTGATGTTAAAGCCCCCCCTTTAGGAATGTCCATTTATATTGTTCTCATTCTTATGACGTGGTTGGAGTGGTGAGTGGGGGACGAGCCATCCAATTTCAATTACATTCCATTTAATGTTTTATGGCCAGTTCTTCGTCTTCTCTATCTTATTTTGTTGTTACTCAAAGAAGTCGAGTGGAGGGCAAAATGATGCTACTGCGCGCTATGGCAATGAAGCGGCTGGCTTTGATGATACGCACTTAAGAGGCCAACATAGTAATTATATCCTTACGTTCGCATTGCTTCTCTTTTTTTCTTTTTTTGATGGCGTGGCTACTAGGAAATGGACGGAAAAGATTCTCATTGTTGTTGGCCCTCTCTTTAAGGGTAGATTTGTCGCTGTTGACGAAATGTTTGTTTATTATGCTGATTATTACGTCCCCAGATGGAGATGAAATGTTTTGAAGAAGTTAATGTAAGGGAAAAGCATTTCGAGATAAGTTAAAAATATTGTTAAAGTATCGAGACAAAGTGGCGATTCACAATTGACACGACGGCATCATGACGTGTTACTCACAGACGATTAGATTATGTCGTTTTAATAAATAAGATTGACAGTCATGTCAGATCCAAAAGCCCAAAAGAATTGAAACCGTCGCCCGATATAGAATCGGACAGTTGCCACGAACGAACCTTTCACTGAATATTATACCCGCTGACATTCATCATTGACACTTCTCCATTTATACCTTTAAGGCTGAATGAAAGAAACATTTTAGTGAATCAAAAGAGGGAAAGACAGTCACGAATTCAGGGTCATGATGATTTCCTTCTTTTATTCCAAGACATTGCATTGGGCGAATCTAAACGAGACATGAAATGTTTATTTATTGTTTTTATCGCCATGTGAACCATCTAATGGAAATTACGTGATGAAAATTCACCCGTTTTGGGGTGAAACTGAAATGGAAAAACAGTGAAGGAATTGATTTTGCTGCAAAAAGCAAAAAAATATCATACGAATCATAACGATTATCAGAAAGAAATCGTTTTGAACTTTCAACGATATAGGATTATGAGAAAGTTTATGATTTTTCACTTCAAATGTATAGGCCTTTCAAGTTTGAATAACGGCTCCTTAACTTTTCTTTTCTGCCCTTTGCGGATGATCATTGGAACAAAAAATTATTGCCACACTTAAATTGAAATAGCTTTTTCTTCAATACAAAGGAGAAAATGAGGGAGAGAGACAGAGAGAGAGAGAGAGAGAGAAAGAAAGAAGAAAAATTTTAAAATAAAAATATATTTTCATCAATAAGAAAGAAAAAGAAATCTTAACTTGATCCTTTTGAACATCGTCATAGGCAAGATAAAGGAATAAAAGAGGAGAAAAGAGAAATTATGACGACCGATCTGTTATCATTAGAAGAGAAATCAAGTGAAGCGATGGGGCAGTAAAGTCTGTCCAATCGACTCCATAATCTCTCTCCCTTTGGGTCTTATGGTCGGGAAGGAATTGATAAGAAGGATTTTCTCCTTGATTCCATCTATCGTTTCTAAAAATACATATTTTCTCATGTACATAGTCAATGAATGGAGTGTGAGGTTAAAGTTAGGCAAAGAGAACCACATACACGACTTGCAATAAACATTCTTTCGTTCAACGAAGTGAGAAAAAAAAATAAGAAATTGAAGCCTTCCATGATAAGAAATGTGATGAGATAAATTATCGTTATCAAGACGAAATTTCATTTTCCTTCCATGATTTTTCATCGACAACGACAACGACACAAATATTTTTACGAAGTGAGAGAAAAGAAGCAAAATTGCTTCGGCGACAGACAGCTCCAAGAATGATTTTCTGTTCGACAGTGCTTTTCGATTTCTCCATAAGAAAAAATAATTTTCCAGTTTTCCCAAAGCTCACTTCGTGTTTTCCATTACGGAAAATGCATTTTCATTTAAGGAATATTCCTTCGAACTTCCATTGGTTATTCTTTCGATAATTTCCAGTCAATCATAGACACAAATGGAAAAAAAAATATCCTGCAATAAATTTTAGATATCTTGAGGAAGAAGAAGCACATTTTATGGAAAAATAATCTCCTTGCTAATATTTCTCTCGCTTTTCTTTTCGTCCAAATGGATCGTTAAATTGAGACTTCTGATGGTCTGAAAATTAATTCCATGAAATTATTACGACGCAATTCTTTCATGTCTTATCATGCTGAAATTTTCTTGAACACAATAGCAAGTGTCACGAATAAAGCATGAAAAATCATGAGATAAATGATGAGAACCACAGAGGTGGCAAGAAAGCACTAATTTTCTTTTATGAATCAACATTTGAAGTTCATCACGTAACTACATAAAAAACACATAAAATTATTAAAGGCTTTTTCTCTTGTCATTATTTATTACTTTAATTAATTTTTCATGGGTCAACATTAGCTTTATTAGCTTTTGATATGTTTAAGTATGATAGCATTTCAAATATCTTAAGAAACTTCTTTAAATAAGAAATCAACTTGCAGCTTTCATCAAATCAATTCCACTTGTAATTTGATCTGACGCTAAAACTATTGTGGAGCCAGTAAGTGATTCAATTAAACTACATGCAGCAGTTTCAGCATAAGTCACACCGCCAACAATAAATATGAAAAGTGTTCTAGGTTTGATTGGGAGAATTTTAAGATTTGAAAGAACGGCATCTTTAAATGGCTCCAAATCGTCGCCAATGAAACTTCCTGTTAGTTTTAACTGCTCGAGATGTCCTACTTTAGATAAAAGTTCTGTTGCATCTTTTGCTTGAAGAAGAGCACTCGCTAATTGCACTACAAGTGGAATAAAATTTCCATTGAATACATAACTAGGACATGCCATAGGAGGACCAGCAGTAGAACCAATTTCATCACCAGGAATCATTTTTAATTTCCCAGCATGAATTTGAAATTGAGTTTTCTTTGGAATTGTCGATTGAGCAATACCAATGAGGTTCTTTGAAGACACTTGATTGATGTCAGGAAAAAGTTTAGCTTTCATTAGTCCTTGAAACATTTCTAGATGCTTGTGTCCGAAAGTATTCAAATAACCGCCTACAAACTTGTTAACTTCATCACTACTCAATCCACCCACGCATATGTGAAGTAAACAAATCAAACATAAAATGTTATATTGATGAGCGTTGGTGTAAAGTTGTTCATGAATGTAGTTCAGTATTTGCTTTTTGTTATCATTTCTTAAGATTGTATCTTCAATATTTTGTTGTCTTTCAAAATTTCCACTCATTTCTTGAACAATTTTTTCACAAATTACGAGATGTTTGTAAAGAATTTTCTTTTGGGCTGCTACTTTTGGGAGATTTTTTTCAACAAATTCTTTCATCTGTTCAATATTCATGTCTCTTGAGTACTTATTTTTTTCACCTTCTAGATTCTTTGATTCCCATTTGATGAGATTGACGACTTCGGAAAAGTGACGATATTTGTTTGTGGTATAAATTTCATCAGAATTGCCACACATTCTCAAAGTCTTAATATCTTTTTCATCGTTCATTTGATCTTTCTCAACATTTAAAATGTTAATTTTTCCACTTTTATTTTTGTTGCTTTCATTTTCGATCGAAAGAATTCCAGCTTTCGTTTCGAAAAGCTCAACCATTAAACCAGAGTAAGTGACAGGTGTGAGTAAACATGATGGGAAATCTTTGTTGCGATCCATCACAATCATTGCATGAAAATCAGGAAAATCTTGTTTTTCTTTTGCTGAACTTTTTCTCATACTTTCCATTCGACTTACCATTGAAAGAATTTTGTCAGAATTTTCCCCATAGCTGACAATGAATTTTGGTCTACCATGAACAATGTTAAAAATTCTTAAGGATGACGCAATTGAGCTGAGAAGACTTTTATCATTTCGAACAAAAACTTCTTTAAATACTTGTGGTAATTCCAAAGATAACAAATTTCGATCAATTTTTATAAAATCCCATGAAAATCTATGAAGTTCAACAATTCCATGAAGTCCTTCTGTTTCTAAAAGATTTTGGAATGTAAAAAATAAATTTGGAATGACAATAATATGGAAATCCTTTAAAACTTCTCCCGGATCAAAACTTGAATGTTTATCTTTGAGAAAACTAATTTGATCGCAGACATATTTGAAAGTTATAAGATCAGCTTGAATCATGAACACAAGAACCTTTGTTTTAGGTGGTGGTGATGATGATAGCTTAAATATCCGATCAAATCCTTTTGATCTAAAAAAAACGAAATTTAAATAATTTGAAGTCATAAAACAAAAAGATTTGTTAAATACTTTAACCAAGTCATATTTGCAAAGGAATCTAAGATTCTTATTAGATCAGGTGATATCACCAAATCTTTCTTTCCAAGGATAGTAAGGAGAATGTTTTCGAGCTGGAATTAAAATAAACATGAAAAGTATTATTTATTTTTGATTTTAATAACAGCTGTACAAATAACTTCAATTATAATTTACTTTTTCTAGAGCAATCTGCTTGAATCCTGAGAGTTTCTTTTCTAATGCAATATCCATTGTTTTAGTCTTTATTTAAATACTTTGTAACGTTATAAAACAAATGAGAAAACTAGATACGGAACAAAAATATAAAAATATTAATATACCTACCTAGATACTTTAACATTTAAAAAAATGTAAACAAATCAAAAATCGTTTTTCAATAGATTGTTTTATAATATTACTTTAACTTGTTAAGTTCGTTAGAAAGACGTTTGAATTATTACCTGAATTTTTTAACTTCTGAACAGCTTGAATTTTTTTGGGCGTGTTCAAAAACTCATTAAAGTTAAGTTTATTTCCTTGATTGGAAAAAAATGTCTTTGGCTCAAAAAATCAACTTGTTCGAGAAGAGGGGTAATTCAGTGAAATAAACTCTATTTATTTTGCTAACTATAAGTGTTTGCTATATCAGGGGCTTACAAAAACTCTCAAAAAGTGCCAATTTTCAGATATTTTAACATAAACATTTGCTGATGTTTTTTCTTCTTTGCTTTATGATATTTTCAAATTGCTTCTTCTTATTCGTCTCTAAACAGAAACAACAACAATAAACTCGCCGACGAAGTCAGTTTCAATCGGACCGCAGAGCCACACACAACTGAAACATAAATTCGTGTATAATAATGAGTCGCGCTTAAAAAGTAATAAATATTTTCAGGAAAACACTTCGTTGAACGACAATATTTCAATCGAAATTGATAAAAACAATTCGCCTGAGTTAGACGGCAACGCATATCATATTGAGGACAATTTTGTGAGTCATCGTAACAAAATGGTTGCTGCAAAGCAGGAAATTGTGAATGAAACACAAACTCAACAAACAATGGAGGTTGATGAGAATGGAGTTGGATTGAAATACGGTCCAGGATTTGTAAGCAAGTTAAGATATCGATATTTAAGTTTGACTCTTCGTCAGACATCGGTATCTAAGCAACGACCTTCACTTGCTCAACTGAGACGTTCCACAAGTCTGAACAATCTTTTGGATGAAGAAACAGAGGAAAATGATCAGGATGAACAGCATCATATTGTGGGTGACGGTTCACAAACAAAGGCATACGAAGTGAATGGCAATATCATTGTGCCTGCAAAAAACCTGAAAAACCACAATGCAAATGGCATTGAGAAACCATTGACCGAATCTTATCCGCCGCCTACAGATGGACACCATCTTATTACGCGTGCAAGTCGGTCTATAGACAAATCTTTAAATTTAAAAAGAGCACGCTCAGTTGAAGCCATCCTTCGATATGATCATACAGCTTGGGAGCGTGATATACAAAAGGATCACAAAGAGCAAAGCTCTAATCGAAATTCCAGTGACGTCACGATTGAAGATAAGATTCAAAATGCTCGCGATCGGCCACAGGTTCAAGCACCAAAACGGCTAATGTCATTAATCGATGATGATGAAAGACCGCCACCAGGAATTTGTAAGCAAACAATGAGAATTTTTGAAACTTCAGCAAATAAGAAAAGAAGTCCAGTCACACGTCCAATAGGCCAGGAAATTGCAAATAAAGTTGCTTTGTTTAAGAATCAACAAGAGAAGCCACCGATTGCTGCTAAAAAGCCAAATATCATTCCACGTACCACTAGTCCCAAGACACTCAACCATCTCAACAATAATAACAGCAGTAAAACAGCAATGAATAACAACGAAAAGTTTGCAAGATTTTCAAAAGAAAAAACTGTACTGCCAAAGCTTGACATAAATATCATTAAGAATAATTTGGAAACAAAATCAAATGGATCGTGGTCACCAGCTGATAACAAGGATTCTTATCGTAATGTGAAATTGGATTATTCACCAGCACTTTCCGAATCATCCTTATCATCAACACCAACTGTTTTATCACCTTTCAGAAACTCGATGTCACCACAACTTAATGATACTAAAAAGCAAGACTTGTCATCTACTTCATCGACTATAACATCGCCGATCATAACGTCACTTTCAAGTAAATTAAATAATCTTCATATGGAGACGACGTCCACGCCCAAAACGTACAATAAAAGTAATAATCTGCTTAAACTTATCGATGATCCTGATATGATGAACGGTGGTGATAAGGACGCAAGTGATAACATACACAACAACAGAAATAATATAAATAATAATATTAATAAAAGCAGTAGTAGTAGTAATGTGGAAAGTGTAAGTGATACGAAAAGTGTTAAAGATGAGTCGAAGACATTGAGTTTCATTCCAAAAATCAATAATAATATCGGCACAAACAACGGTAAGTTCAACTACGAGAAATTACCAGCTGATAACAAAAATGTTGATGTGAAAACTGTGAAAGAGAATTTTGTGATTACAAAGCCAACTCAAGCCCCACCGCCACCACCACCCTACATCATGAAATCACAACAATCACGTGATAACAGCAATGATAAAAGCTCCATTGATTCTAAGAATTCTGTTGACTCATCAGAACAGTCAAAAGTAGTAGAAGAAACAGCAACACCAAAATGGACAGTGAAAAAAAAATCGTGGTCAGCACAAAACAATGATGACACAGCTAATACAATTGTATTTAACTTCAGCGATCGAAAAGATGTTCCAGATTACATTGAACATGATGGTTTGATTCTAAGACGAAGGCGAGAGCTACCAAAGGTGAGTTAATAACATTAAGAAGTGTCGTGTGATTTGAAAAATTCTCATTTGCTAACAGAAACATTTCTTTTACCGTTTCGTTCAGTTTAATTTGACTTTTTTTTTGTTTAATCCTTCAAATGTTATTTTCGTTAGAGAACTGGATATTTAATACAGTGTGCTCTCTCGATGTCAGAATATTTTAGATAAGATTAGATTACGATATGATATGAATTATTGAAAAAACGTAACAATTTAATGAAGATAATTGCTAAGTATAGAGAGCACACCGTATTTGCTTAATACATATTTCCCGTTAAGTAAATTCCCTCAAACTATTGCTTAGAAATAAGTTACTTGACTTTCTTCATCTTCTTTAAGAGCTAGACTTAAAGCAACAATCACCTCTTTCTCTCGTTTTCTTCATTTCATTCGCTTTCCTGGTGTTGTTGGCTGACTACTGATTCTACTTTTGCTGCTGATTGGTTGCAAAAAGAATATCAGCGAAAAAAATGAAATTTGTTTAAGTGGCTTCTTCGTTTTCTTCTGTGACGAAGATACAACGGTACATAGCAACAACAGCAGCAGCAAGAATTGAACAATTTTTTTTTCTCTTTCATGTCTCGACAGCAATACGAAAAACGGAAAACATTTCCCTCAATGGCTTCAAACGTTGCCAGACTTTCACATCAATTTTTAAAAAAAAATCATTTGTTTTATTTCGTGTTCCCGATTATCAGTGAACCGTGGAACATTTTTTTTTGTTCGCTGTTATTGTTAAATTGCTCTGGAAATATGAAATCGATAGTGATAAGAAGAGGCGCTCAAATGCGCAAAGCAAACAGCATTGAAATGATTTACAATTTTTCAAACACTCGATGATGATTGTTAAGTCGTAATGAAGTTATGATGCAGTCTAATGCTTTGATGATCTCATTTAACGGCGTTATAAGGTAAATTAAGACATCACCAGTAGATGAGTGACAATTATTTGGTTAAAATAACGAGATTGAGATTATCAACGCGTGACAAATGTGTCGACTTTCGTCGTTCGCGCGTGCACAATCATCATCATAAAAAATAAAGCTTTTGTAAATATGTAATTTACCGACAGTAAATTCTACGATATTTTGGAAATATTTTATGTACATGCATTGAGGTAATTGCTGAATCGCGAACTAAATTCCCATTTCTTGCAACTAAATTTGTTCATCAACCATCTATGATGTTAAATTTGAACATGTGAATTGTTAGAGGTTCTAAATGTCTGCTTTGCATCTATAGAATAACGAAAAGAATTTTCAAGAAATCTTACAAATCTCATTAAAAACGTATTTGTTTACTTTAAATGAGGTTCATGAGTTCAAATTTCGGTTCTAGTTTATGTTTTATGCTTTTGTATGTATGCAAGAGTTTTCTTCAATTCTTTTTATTTTCATTCCTTAAATTAATGATTTTGAATACAAATAACAACTCTGACAATAACATTACATAAAAAAATAAAATATTTGAGATCAGATTTTCATATAAAAAAGCAAAATTAAAATAACGCACACGATTTAGTTTTATTTCTTCTTGATCACAACAATCATGCGCATGAAATCATTTCCATAAACATAAACATAAGGAATGTTTAACTTCTCTTTTTCTCTTATTCACCCGCTGAGTTTCTTATACGATTGCAATTCTCTTTAATTTTTTCAATTTCTACTTTCCAGCCGAATGAATCAGGTTTCGTGTTGTTAGGTGACTTGACATTAGACTCATCAACTGATCCAGATGATGCATATCAAATGGTATGTTTATTTAATTTTGTTGTCTTTAAATAAGCAACGTCCAATTGATCATTTCCGATTCTAAATTTCAGGGTCCGCCATCGCCATGCGATGTTGAATTTGAAAATGCGAATATTGTGCCAGATGGAAAATCGAGCATTCGAACACGGTCAAAAGAAGTTAAGGTGAGTTTTTCAAACTTAATTGTAAAATTTTTATTTCATGAAATCTAAACAAACTAATTACCTATCTACTTAATCGCGAATATTTTATTGAAACAAAACTAACATTTACGACTTCTCGCCAGGCACATTTTTACGCTGCGCTTTGTATGTTTTATTTGTTTTGATTAATAAGCAGTTTTCTTTGTTTTCTACAAGAAAAAAATAACCGCAAAGCACTTCTTAGTGTTGTTACGCTATTTGCGCAATTAAATAATGAGCATTTCCATTTATTGTTACTTCCATGTTTATGACTACTCTTGTTAAAGTTTTCTTATTGCAAAACTTGATTTTATTTTCCTTTATTTATCCCATAATGTCATGGAAATCGAACTTTTTTTTCGAAACTGTTGTCAGCTTTATACAAACAGAGACAGGAATAAGTTGTAGACTTAATTAATAATTATCCAATAAAGAAAGCTTTTGATTAAATAAAACCTTCATTGGTTGCGCAACAAATTTATTTTTGTACTCTAGAACTGACTTGCCTTCATTCGTAATCGATAAGAAGAAAAATCAAATTATCGCGAACTTTTATTTGTCACAAACTTGATTTAGTTAAACGCAAAAGTAGATATTTTATTTATTTATTGGTCAAAGTTATTTTTACCGTAAATTTCGTTGATAAACAAGAAGCTTTTATGGCTAGTTTCTGCGGAAATGACTCACAAATGATGAAACTTCCTTTTAGATGAAATCTTTACTCACGTAACTACTTAAATCACCACCCATCTGACTTGCAATTATGCGTTTATGCTTTTGTACTTTAATATAAACGAATTCGAGCGGAATAATTTATTTCAGTTTTTATTTTGTTTTGCTTTTTTAATTTCACAAATAATCTTTTTCGAGGTCTTTCATCGCTTTTTAGAATTCTTCGATATTTGGTTCATGGGTGCAAAAAAAGTAAAAAAACAAATGTGTTAGAGAATTTTGATGAATTAGATTCGTGTTTTCTTAATCAAACAACTGCTTTGCAAAGAATTCGTTTTGCAGACTTTTTTCTCTCTTTTATTTTTTATTATTTATGAATCAGAAATGATTGGAATCGAAATTGAAGTGAAATTGATTTCTGTAAAAAAAAATTTATTTTTTCATTTCTACATATTTCTAACTTATATCATGTTTGTTTATTTAGTTGTGTGGAAAGATTAAATTCCGTTTACTCTTTAATGATCATATCAACTCTATTGATAACCTCATGGTTACAAGTCTAAGTGCTGTAAGTTAAAGCATTTAATAAATTAACACAATAAAAAGCTCTAACAACAAAACAAATTGCGATGTTCGTCATCTAGAAATTTTTGAAAAAAATGTTTTTTTTTTCTTTTTCTTTAATTTATTAATAATAATGATAATTTGAAAGCCTAAAGTCTAAGCGAGAAATAGTTGGTTATAAATAAATGAGCATTCCGTCACGATTGTGCAAAAAGAAACCGAATTCCTGATGACAACTGAAAATTATGTTGAATGCTTAAATAATGAAGTTGAAGCGGTTGAGACAACAATCATTTACACACAAAAGTAATTTTTTCTGCTTGCCAATTGACAACGTGATGACAAAGTTTTTGTCACTAAAATGTTTTGTTTTTCTCCTTGGGTCATCAGAAAAGAAAAAATCATCTTAAACGGAATGTGAAGACATCGCTTCATGCTGATAAGACGAAAATAGAGGCAAGTTCACGGTGATGAAACTTTATTTTTTTGCCTTTTCGTCTGGTGTTTGTTTCCTTTTTTGTGGTTTTGATAGTCACATTCAATTCTATTAAATATTTTTTGTACTACATGACCAAAAGTAGACTACAAGTTGTTTGTGTCCGTAATCTGATTACTGCTTGTGTGAATTCAATTATATTTAACGTTTCACTTTTACTTCACGCTCATTCTTTGTTGATGGAAGTACTTTGTGAATCGAATACTTCCCTTCTTTGCTTAGATATTATTGTTTCTTTGGTTATTTTGTTTTTTTCGATGTCGTTTCGTAAGAGTGACAATTAGAAAAGTTCATTTTCTCGTCCTATTTATTTAAACCGACAGAAAAAGAAGTCGGAACAAACTTTTTTTTGCTTCCAAATACGACGAGACGTAACAAGTGCCAGCGTAATTTATTCTATTTACAAACTTAATTTTGAAATTGAAATGAAATTGTCGCTTTGATGACGTCATGATAAAAATAAAAACGAAACTTTTACTCTTATGCGTTGAGTGAGAAAACAAAAAGGGCAACGAAATGTAGAAATTGCATAATTGGTAAACTGTTCCAGCCGAAGAAACATGAAAGTCAGTGAATTTGAAGTGATTTGTAGGGTATTGAAACGGCACAGAAAACTTAAATAATCATGAGACGTTATTTATTATAGAGAAAAAATAGAACTTTGAACATTAATAATGTTTAAGGATGAGCCTCGTCATGCATAAGCGCACACATCTGTATACGAATAGGAAGTGATTCAGATATTTTTCTTCTCTTTCCTTCTTTATTTAGATCTAAATAATGTAAAAATAAAAACACAAAATATCATCACACGGGTTGAATGAAACTGAAAAATTGTGCACAAGTGTTTTTGACCTTTAAAAATTATATACTACGATAGCCGTTCAACATTTTTTCCTTCTCTCTTTAAATATACAGCAATTTTATTTCATTAATTTTAGTTTTGCGATATATTTTTTTATGATGATTAAAATATGAGCGAATGCGATATGTGCGCGGATGCTTTTAGTGTTGAGAAATAATGAACGGAAGCGGAGAGAAAACTGTATGAAGAGTGAGGAATCATCAACATGTGCAGAGTTAGAGAATTAAATAAGAACACGTTGGAGCATGAGAATGAAATAAACATTGCACGTCGGTTTTTATGTGTTTTTGATATTTTTATGGGGTTAATGTGTATGTAATGTCAATGTTTGAATAAATATTGTGGTTTCGTGTTATTGATTGTAAAGAAATCAAAGATGAATGTCGATTTGTAACAATTTATTTGTCATTATTACAGAACAACTCCTTTAAGCGTAAAAATATTTTATTCATACAAATTATGATCAAAAAAAGAAGAACACAAGAGAAAAAAAGAGGAAAACGCATCACATCTCGAAAGAAAACGAAAAAAAATAAAGATTGAAAAGAAAATATTCAATTCAATTTGGTTTCCGTACACATATTAAATTTTAATATTTGATGATTTTGCTTTAATATTTCATCTGAGAAATTGAAAATTCATTTCATTTATTTCATTCAGTGAACATAGTTAATAATCAATGATTTTTTTGCTGCTGCTGTTTACTCTGTAAAGTAAGAATGAATTGATGATTATATCATTATGTGGACGATCAGATTCGACATTTATTACATGTACATGTAAAAATAAATGTTTAGAAACAGAATGCGACAGCCAACATGCGTTTATTCAATTTTTCTTTTTCTGTTATCCTTTCGGTGCGTGCTTGAGTGCAAATTTTTATTACTTTATTGTTTTGACATGACAAGTTTTCGTTCGTCTTGAAGTTTTATTGAAAATAGGAAGAATATATTTCCAGACATTCATTTATCATACAGACTACGCATGAAAAACGCGAGACAAAATATTTTACGAAACACAAAGTTTCTTTCTTCTATCTATGTTGAACGGACTACTGTTTCACTTGGTTATTGTTAAGTTGCCACAACAATCAAACAGACAATTTCCATCCCATTTACGTAATCGCACATAACGGGTTCCTTTTGTTAAATTTGTATATTTTTTTTTCTTCTTTTTTTTCATGATCTATGATCGAGAATTTGTGGCTGTAAAAATTGCGATTTTTCATGCCGCGTGCAACTATGAATTAATGAACTCAAAAAGATTATAAATTTTGCTTTTGATTGTGGAAAATTGGATTGAAATTGATTTTTTTTTGTTTTTTCATTTACAGTTCAAAATTCAATTTGATGACTCGCTGACGGCAACGTTTGAATATCCGTCGGAAACATCTTTGATGATTGATGAGACGTTTGGTGATGAAGACGAAATTGATGCAAATTTTTATGCTCGTTCTAATGCTAGTAACTCATCATCGAAGCTTATGACTACAGTGCCATTCGGTAAGTGATTTCATTCATCGAATTAATATTCAACTGATTCTACATGTGTTTTAGGTTCAACACCTTTCGCTAATTATCAACCACAGAAAGCAAATGGAACGACATTTGAACTCGGAATCACAAGAACCACGCCATCACCATCATCAGCATCAAGTGATGAAAATACATTCATATCAAATCCAGAATCAGACGGTGAAGATTATTTAAAGCCAGCGACCGATGAAGAAAGTCAACGATGGAGCAGCGAAGGCACGAAAGGAACTGATTTGTTATTTTAAGTGTTGCATTCCCTCATTAAACATTTTCAGTTTTTCTTTTATGAATTTAATGAAAAGTGAAAGATTTTTTCAAATTATGTTACACAATTTCAAGGGCAATTGAAATAATTATTAATTAATCGTAAGATCTCAATTAAATTCCGTAACATCATTAACAAAACGCTCCCTATAAATGAACGAAAAATTTTGTTTTCTTTTTCTCTCTTTTGTATTTTCTGATTTTAAAACTTTAGCTCGTTAATTTAATTGGCGATCATATAATGACAACAGCAACATAAATCTCTGCAAAACATATTTTTGTTAGTGTGTACGTGTATATGAGAGTGTGTGATGGGAGTCAGTATAAATACTTAGCAGACTACTAACCACTAAACGGAAATTGAAACAATGAAAAAAAATCAACATCAAAGAAAAAAAAACTTCCAATTAAAAATCCAGAGAACAAAAATTACGCAAAAATTTATTTTCTATATTTTTATTTCGTTTCGCTTAATGTGATTTGAATTGGTAAATGTGTGAACATAAAATAACATTGAAAGTTTCAGTTTCATTTGTCGTTTTTGAATGGCGAGTTTAATAACATTTTTATATATTTTATTTTTTCTTTTCTTTTTATCATTATGATTAAGAAAAGACTTTGAAGCCCTCTAAGAGAAAATTTCAAACTATTAACATAATAATAAAATGCTGTAGAGAAAAAGTTAAGTTGCTTCGTCATAAGTTTTGTGAAAATTTCTTTGTAAACTTTTATGTCTTCAAAGTCAAAGCTAAAAATTTCGCTTTTGTCACGTATTGAGTGTCATTTCGATATCAATTAAACGTGGAATACTTCTTAAATCATATTTTGATGATTAATTTAATTGTCAAATTCTTAATAAATTTTCTTTAATGAAAATAATTGAGAAATATTAAACGATTGAAAAGATGATATTTGATAAACAATTTTGTGAGCTTTGCATAAGCATTAGAGCAGTAAGAAAGCCTAAACTTTAATAGTACCAGATTAACTGCCCAAGTATTGCCCGACATTTTATAAAGAAATTTTTTAGTTGCAGAATCTGCACAAATGTGCGTAATTTGCTTGAAAGCTAAATACATAGTGATAAGATATGAAGGAAGTAATTTTTTTTAATTATTATTAAAGCTTTGATTAATCGTCTAAAATAAAAGAATTATTCATTGAGTAACAAAATAATTAAAAGAAACTAAGACTGTAAGATAAGAAAAAGACAAAAAGCAAAATTGTGAAAGAATTTTCTATAATTGATCGAAAGAATAAAAACTTTTTTGTATGACATGTGAAGTGTTGTGTGTCTATGGAAATTGAGTTTTCTTTATAATGTTCAAGTATAGCAGTATTAGTAACGATCTTGATGGAAACATTGTTAAAGTTAATCCACCATCAATCGCAAGCTCAGCGTAATTTAATA
>CVRI01000024.1:472427-491235 GCA_900005825.1 Clunio marinus | reverse complement strand
AATGTTAATTTTACGTTAAGTTAACTTTAACAAAATGCACCAAAATTTTAGAAATTTATTAACGTTAAATTAACGTTAATAAATTTTGGTCGAAATTAATTACCCACCCTGGGAAACTATACTCTTACCATAATTTTCAAGTATAGCAGTATTAGTAACGATCTTGATGGAAACATTGTTAAAGTTAATCCACCATCAATCGCAAGCTCAGCGTAATTTAATATTTCAGATTTCAAACCTAATTTTCATTTCAATGTTAAGCCTTGAAATGATCTGCTTATAACTAGGCACATACATATGTAAGACAATTAAATGTATAGACGGTTAATGACCATGTTTAAGTTTAATGAAATCAAATTTTTACATTATTTTTCGGTGATTAACTTGATTTTTGGTCCATATTCAGATACACTACAAAGAAGAGATTAGATTCGTTTAAATTCATTAAACCTTTGAGAACATAATCCATCTCCAAAATAAAAGAGAGGAAAAAGGAAAAACACGAACACGATGCATGATTGAAAGCAGTTAACTTGGGATGAGCGTGTAAGTTAATTCGAAGTCAATTTGAAAACGTTTCAAAACACTTGACTTCGAGCACACGCAAACCAAAGTGAGGCGCGTAAATTAACCAAAAAACGATATTATTTACGACTGTTTACAACGATGCTACACTTTTATGAAGAACTTTTGACGATGAGTGTAAACAAATTTTTATTTTTATTTTCATCGAAAAAGGAGGATGAAAATATAAGTTGAAGAAATCGTCGAAAACATCAATTTTTTGTCATTTTCTTCCATTCGACTGAAACTTTCTTAATATTTTCATTTAGAACATAAACATTGTGGTTGGGCAAGTCATTCATTCGCCGATAATTATTTACAATCATCTCTTGATGTTTTCAAAAGAAAAAGAAAGGAAATGAAGAAAAAAACTTTCATTTATACATTCACAGCTTCAACGTCAATTCGATGGAAGGAAAAATGTCATAAATTCTATTCATCTTTATAATGAAATATTTCACGTGGGGCTTTCAAAAGGAAACCCCCAAAATCACTGGTAAATATTCTACGCGTTGATAATTTATCTCTTCCACTTTTCTTCTTTTTCTTTCTTCTCGCATCTCCCAATCTATACAGTTATCGACTCATCTTTACATTAAATGCCGGTTGTTAAAAGAAGACGAAAAGAAGAATCTTGAAAGGAAGCAATTACTTCTCCGGGTTGTTTTTCACAATGAGGATGTCGGTGTGAATTTAGGAAGGAGAAGCGGGGGCGTGACAGCAATATTCCCATGATGCAATTTTAGTTATGAGTCATAAATTCCGAAGAAGCAGTAGCCGAGTAAGAAAAGGGCATAAAGATCGCTTAAAAGAATATTAAATTTTAAAACTCTCGTCTTAACTCGCTCGTTTCCATCCTTCACTTGTTATGTTACTGGTTGCTTCCTTTTACATGTCAGTCTCATAACTTTGCCTCACAGCAAAATATAAGAGAAACCTCTATACGAGCACGTTTCAATGCCAATGGTTGTGAATTGTTATCACAAAATATTCAAAGCGATATTTTTCGTTAATATGCTGGAAATTGTTTCATGGGTAATTTTCATAAAAAAGAAATGAAAGCGAAAAAAAAAGAGTTTTAAAATTAATGTTTCAACTGATATCATCTTTCTTCGTACGTTTTTCTTCTCTATCCCATCTTTATTTTCATTTTCTTTTGTTTAATTTTAACTATGTAGCTTTTCGACGCGTTTGCAAATTTAATATCAGCAGGCTTGTCATTTGATAAACCAAATTTTTTCGACATTTTAGGTTTAATTACATTATTTTACTCTTATGTAGAATTTGTTTATTGGTAAGTGAATGACTTATCTACATAACTTGAAATTATTTAGTTAAGAGGAAGATTAACTAACGTTACTCAACTCTGTGAAGAGAAATGTTGAACGGGAAAATAAAAATGTTTTGTCGCGATAAAAAAAGATTTGAACTCAAGTAAAATCTGTTTGTCTTGTAGTACAAACGTTCTCGTTAGTTTCTGCAGGTAATGTGAACGATTCTCATCGTAGCTTTTCCCCATAAATTCAGAACACTCTTCGGAAACAAAAAAATTAAACTTTCTCTATAACTCTTGAAAGTTTTCACACGTTAAGTCATTGTCAAACTAATCTTTAATTCCCATATTTTTTAAGGAAAACTTTTAGTTTTTCACTGCAGTTTGCTAATGAAGAGAAAAAAAGTTTTTGAGTGTGAGTTGGAGAAAATCTTTAAATGACATTTCAATTTGGTTATTCCTCCAGTGAGTCACTGGAACCTTGCAGGAAGCAAGTGCACTGCATAATTAAGCTTGTTATTGGAAATGAATGGGAATACTGTGATGTTGAAAGGTCAACATGTGCTCTTTGTCTGCTTGGGCATGAAATATGAATAGGAAAATTATCAAGTGACGGGTAAACAGAATTTAAATATTTTATTTCCTTGATTTTACATTTCAATAAATATTTCAATTGAATCGTTTTATTTATTTACAGTGAAATGTATTTAAAGATTCAGGATGAAGATAAAATAAGTATTTGAGCTATCTAGGAAATAGCACGACGAGAATATCTAAGAAAGCTCCATTAAACTTCCTTCCATCGTAGTTTCACGTCATCGTTTTCACATCAGATTGAGAATGGAATTAAATTCTGAATTAAATTGAAAACTCTAAAGTATCTAATAGAAATGAAAGAAAATTTTTCATTCTTCATTTACAAATGTTCATTCATTGATGACGTCGAAGATAACGTAAGTATTAAGTCTCGATTCTTTGCCGTTTTAAAGCTTATTAATCTCTAACAATAGAGAAATTTTTTTTTGTTCAATTTTTTTTTAATAAAGACTTCAAATATTCCTAACCATTAATCGTAATGGAAAATCAACTGCTTTTGGAAAATTTTCAAGGGAATTAATGAAAAATCATCCATGAAAATTTTATGAAAAGAAAAAACGAGAAATTGGGAAAGCCTGAAAGTTAGCTTCGAGGAAGAAGAAGGAATTTTCAAATGTGAATTCGATTTTATTTTCCTTGAGATATCTCAAAGTAGTTTCCTTTCATGTCAATTCTCCATTTTAATTTTGAAAATAAAACTTTTACAACGGTGTTGACCCTGAAAATTTTTAATTTATGCTTTCAATTGGATTTCAATTGATTTTGCTTCCATAAATATTCATTGAAGGAAGAAAAAGGAAAAATAAACAAACAAACAGAAAAACTAACCATATCGTGATTTAGAAAACTTTCTTCGATCTTCCTTTTGACTTCGAACATAGCTTCGTTAGGTTATGGTATTTATTATGTCTGGAATACTACACGAGCTTCTTCTCCCATAAAAAGCTCACGAAAACACGATTTTCAATGCATATGCGATGTTTCTATTAATTTTACTCAAATCTTCTTTCTTAGTTTTTGGCTCATTGTGTCAAGGTTGGTTGAGATTGAATGAAGTGCCTAGAGAAACTCTCATAACTCTAGCTTCTAAAATAAAATAATAATAAAACGGTTCCCTTTTCCTCTTCATTTCGATATCTACTGTAGTAACAAATTCGTTTTTACTGTGTGATGAAAATATGAAAACAAAAAGAGAAAATAGAAATCACGAGAGTGAAGGAAAATAAAATTTTTATTTGCGTTTGTAAAGCGTGCTCAAGTGACGTGATGATGTGATGGAGAAACGCCCAAGAGATTTTATGTAATTGCACAGCAGATTAAATTTTAATGCCTTGATTCGTTTGTTAGAATGAGGAGGAGAAGGTGGGGGCGTTTGGTGATGAATTTAGTTGAATTCTCAGGTGTCATATTTGGATGATCTAACAACTATAAAAAGAATCTCCTTTATTAAATATTAAAAGCATCAAATAAATTGAAGAACGTGACACTTCGGAAAGGGAATTCTCCTCTTTATCTCTCTCTTCCCTTTTTCTATACGGTTGAACTTTACACAACCAACTACGTGACGTCAATCAACATCAATCCCACGTTGCATTAATGAATGCTAAATTGAAAAGTTTAAAAAGTCTCAAAGAGAACGGTAGAAAGTGACGAAGAAGAGAAATGGAAATCACTGCTTTTAAATGTAGCAATGTTAAAAGCAAAGGTCTCACACATCTACGACATCAAATGTACCGTTTTATGAAAATTATAAAATTAAATCTCCTTTTTACCGCACATCAATTTGTTTTACGATTATTTTCTGTCGGCTCTTTACTCTGCTCTTTTCTTAAAAGGTACTAAAGATAGAAAAGAAAAAGCGTTTAATGGGAGAACCAAACATTGTCCAAGTCTAAAAGACTGACTTTTTTATTCTGCTTTCTGAAAACGACAAAAGTAAGATGAAATAAGAAAAAGAAGAAAATCAGAAGTCACCAAGTTTTCCATCCATTCAACTCACAGGCAAGTCAATGAAATTCACAAAATTTCTTTAGGTAAGAAAGGTCGAGAGTGTAAAAAAACATTTATTTTATGTCGTCAAAAGGTTTCAATGCTCGAACTACATAAGAAGCAAGAAGCAAGAAGCTAAGAAGGTATAAAAGGAAAAGATTTCATCAAATTATGAATAAATTTCCGACATTTTCTCTCAGCTTATCGACTTGTTGAAGTCAGAGGCCGAGAATGATTTTCTGTTTGTGGACCTTTCAACCAAAATTTCGTATATCTACATAAAATATACTTCTGCCTTTTCATTTCTGATCCCAAATCGCTCTTTAAATTTTAATATTAATCAGAGATTTGTAAACAGTTTCAATGTCTTGAACTTAATTTTCTATGATTATTGTTTTAAATTTATTCATAAAATTTATATTTACACAAGTCACATGTATATGACATGATACAAAATGTACAAAAGACTCGTGTCAAGTCTTTTGAATATGTCTGTTGAGTGACGACAGATCTAAGAATGATTTTTCTCTTCTCTATTTTTTCACAATATTTTTTATTTTAAATAATTTCCCAACACGAACAGACGTTAATGTTTATTATGATCGAGTGACATTTTAATTAATTACACGTTGATTACATGTTGCTGGTTTTTAAGCTTACATCATGCACGGTGTAAACGATTTAACTAAGCGGAAAAAATAAATAAAATGCATTAAAAAATTCGAGTAAAAAATTTTCGAGATGATCGTCTCAGATAGCTCATTTAGAAAATTAAAATTATTTAATTAAACAGTAAATTCATCAATTAAAATCCAATCAATTAGTGTACGTTTCAAAACAACGTTTCAAGTAATTATTCATGCATCAAACAATCAATGAGTTCACTACTTAGTTTGCCAGAGATATCATATAGCTTAGGGAAAACAGTCGAGTAGAGGAAAAACTTTTTTCTGTCGAATTTTCTGAGTTGCCGTGATCAGAGATTTCATCGATGCTAATATATTCAAATTGATTCAAATGAGGCGAGAAAAGATTTGAATAAAAAGAAGGAAAAACCCTGAACGTACACGAGACGATGATAGGAGAAAGATTACCTAATTAATAAAATATAACTCATGTGAATTTTCCGCTGGCACGCTGTTAATTTGTTGATATTTCTCTAGGTTACGAATTGCCATTTAATCGACGTATTTAGCGATAGGAAGAAAAGTGAAATGTTTAGTAGAAGAGTCTGGCAAGAAATATGAAAACTGAAAATTTATTTTTTCCTTGTATCTGGAAATAATTTTTATGCTTCTATTTCTTTTCTTATTTGTGTTTTCCCCTCAGAACGATCGCTTCCTACTGAGCAAGTGGTGTTGTTATTATGACTTCAAGTGCTATAAATAGAGTCAAAACGAAAGATAGAAATCGTTTGGAGAGAAAATAAAAGCAATGAATGCAAATATTTATCACCAAGGAAAGAAAGGAAAAATTATTTTGCATACAAAATCACTTTTCTTTTTTTCTTTCTTTAGCTTTTTGCTGTTGATAAGGCATTTATTGGAAAGATTTACAATCCCTTTATTGTGTATTTATTTCTTTTGATTTGAAGCTTTATATGTGGAATGAATTTGAAGTATTCTCTATGCGATGCTTTTTCTTGTTTGTTATAACCTTGTTATGGTACTTGTGATTGGCAAATTTATTTTTGCGATTTTCATTTCTAATATTTCAATCTGACAAAAGAAAAAACTTTTTTTCTTCTCTCCTTTCGCTTGATACCAGAAGAGATAATCTGTGAACTTGTTTACCTAGATTATATTTGACGTATTTAAGCAGCAAAGCTTAAAAAGATAAACAATTCCCTACATTACAGTTACATAAAATTTAATTGAAAAGTTGAACATTAAAAGCTTTAAAGCAAAAATTCAAAAGTTATAAAAGTGATTAAACATATTTTTGAAATTTGTTATTAAAAAGTTTGAAGGAAAAATGTTTGACATTGGGAAGACAAATATCATTTGCTTTATTGCATTTGACAAACATTTGCTTATTTAAATGAAGCCACCCTAAGGCAATTAAGGATTGAAGAGAGAAATTGTTTAAATAAAGTATAAAATCTCATGTTTATACCACAAAAATTAAAGTTCGCTTGTGAAAGCTTGTGAGACCTAAAATAAATAAGTAATAAATAATTTGTTCAAGTGAGATATCTTTGGTAATTCAACAATATCTAAAAACATTAATAATTTCTACTTGGATTTTGTCACACTAACTCTATCATCTTGTGAGTCTACTTCAAAAAAATTAAAGAAGAGGTCTGGAGTCGTTAGTTAGCGTTTATTATCATCAGCTAAGAAAACACCATTTTAAGTCATTTTCAAAGTAAGTTCAGGTCTAATGAGCTAAAACCGAGCATTAACCGCGATGCTATAAATTTTCCGTCGAAGGATTAAAAATGTTCTTAGCCCCACCGTGAAAAATGAAAGCATTAAATGTCAGCTCAACGTCAAAGCAGTTTCTAGTGCCGGGTGATGATAATACGTGGGAAGAAAATATAATTTCTTCTCGTCAGCTTCGCTTTAAACTCATTAATTATGAGATAATAGTTTGGATTATGAAGTGTTTTTTATCTCTTTTCCATCTGCAAACCCGCTTTTCACTTGAATTTTTCTCATAGCTTAACATGCTTGAAATAATATCGTATTAGGAAGTTTTACTTCTTCTTCATTTTGTGATTTTTTTTTTGAAAGGGATTTGAAAGAAACAAAAAGTCTCTTAGTACTCTTATTTCTAGGCAATGAAAATTGATTGCAAGTCGACTTAAACATTTGAGATTATTGACGGAAAACTTTTTCGTCAGAAAAGCCATGAAAATCACTTTATCAAGTTTACTTTCCCCTTTACCCTCTTTTGCTTCGCTTGTTTTCTTTCTCTTTCTTACTGCCACTACAATAAGTCAACATTTCGGGTGAATTACACGAGAGTTTATGGATAATTGAGTGCCGAAAACATTTATTGATTTTCCTCGAGTTTTGCTTTAAGCATAAGCAAAAACAGAATCTCAGGTGAATAATCACACTAAAGATTTTCCAACAATTGTTTCCTTTGCAATAACATCGTCAACGATTTTCAAAAGCGAAAATTAAAAACAATTTTTTCACAACTTGTAAATGTCGCTGGTTTTATTGGAAAAACAAGGTCAATAGGAAGTGGAAATGAAATATGAAATGGTGTTGAAATGGCCCCAGAAATATATTGAAGTGATGTTAAATTCTAGTTCAAAAAGCACAAATAATTTCAAACCGGATATTGAATTTGTAGAAACAAATAAATGTTTGCTTGCTGAACAATTGACATTAATTTTCTAGTTAAACTTCTGTTGTACTCCACATATTGGTGATGGTCATACGCATACCGATGTTGCAATTCAAACATCACAAGAAGCAATTTGTTTTCAATTTTCTCATAGTTTATTTTCACAATTGAAGCTTCTTTTTTTCTTTCTAAGAATACCTCGGTATCTCTCGAATTTATTGTCAAGAACATTGTCATAGATTGTTGAAAGTTAACAATCAATTCGAACGACAAACCTCAATTGCAATCGTTTTAAAAATACGCCTTCAGTGATTCCACTGCATATTTTTCCCACGAACGTTTTTCTCTCAATTACCATACTTTTATGTCAGATGTCCCTGTTTGATCTCATTAAAAAAATTAGAAGGAAGAAACAGAAAAAAAGGATGATTTAAAAAATATTCTTCAAGAAATCCGATGACGTTTGCTTCTGACTAAGGAAACATAAATCTTCAATTTTAATATGTTTACTAGACTCTGGTTTTCATCTTCTCATCTTGTTTTCATTTTCTATTGTACGATTTGGACATGATTGAATGGGTAAATGAAACATGACCGGAAATTGAGGTTCGACTTTAAAATTATTCAGTACTCAAGAGAAGAAGTTAAATATTTGCTTTGTTCTATTATTGAAGGCAATATCATTGGCTAACTGAATTAGTTATTCATGAAGAGTGCAAAAATGAGCTCTACAAACGTCGAAATGCAGCTGTAGAATTTTTGTTGAAAATAAAGTAATTTAAAATTATCAAAGGAATTCCTTCCACATCTCTAGAATTAGAATTCTTGTGGAATTCAAATAAGTCTCCATACATAATTGAATTCACATTATTTTACTATCGATTAAAAGATATGAATAATTTTTCTCTGTTTTAATAGTTTAGAACTTTTCGTATTATAAAATGTAACAAAAGCATAAGTTAGAAATCAGAAAAAAAAATTATCTTAATAAAGTTTTATGAATAGCGAACGTGGTTTGAACTGATAAACGTATTCAAGCTTGTTACAGCATTTTTAAATAAAATCTGCCGGAATATTATCTCAGATTTTAAAAAAGTTTCGTCTTTCACTACGTATAAAATATTTCTTTCAAATGTTTCTTAAGTGAGATGTTTGAACCAGAACACTAAAATCAACTAATTAAGCGTCGAATGTTTACGATAGCTGAGTAAAAAAATTGCTTAGACAGACGGAAAAGTAGAATGGAAAAAGATATTTTTTGATTCTTCCCAATAACTTCGCTTTATTTATGATTCATGTTTTTTATTTATTTATCGCGCTTCTTGTGTTGAGCAATAAAAACATCAACATCGTAAAAGTTTCCCCTTGTAATGTAAAGAATAAGAGGCGAAAAAATTTTTTTTATTATCTTTTTCTGATGCAACTCGGAACATTAAATTCAACACAGAATTGTTTTTAATATCGAATCGAAGATCATAAAAGGAGCTTTCCTTCCTTTCTCATCATTAAAGTTGAAACGAAAATTAAATTGCATCGGAAAGGATGAAAAAAAATGTATTGTAATATCGAAAACATCTTGATTCGAATTCTTGGAAAAAAAGAAGAAAAATTTGTCGGTCAGGATTACGGTTGTCGATATGCAAGTACACTTGTACTTGTACTTGCATATCGACAACCGTACGTGTTTGCAACTATGACTAATAAATTCACAAGAGATTTTCTCATTCTCGACTATTATTCTGATAATATTTGTGGTTATAAGAGTTTGCAACTCAACAGAGTATTGGCTTTAAATGAAAAATTCATTATCTGGCTTCTTGAAGTGGTTAAAGTACCCCATTGAAGTTACAATATAAGAATAATATTTTTTATATAAAAGAAGGCGGTTTCACACTTTTTTTTACCGGTCTCACGTAAAAGTAAAATGTTAAATTGAGAGTCACGTTCCAATTGCAACTGACCAAATGGTGCATTGCAGACAGCATCGAATCTTTAGAAAATCTTTTGAATTTCCAATGCTACCGGAACTAGTCTATTCTTATTCACATTGTATTTAAAAACTCAAATGTAGTTTAATTTCAAAGGAAGCGACAGCCTGTACAAAGATGCAGCACTTACGTATTATATCTACCCACTCTTGGGGAAGCAAATAATGAACTTGTTTTTGGAAAATTTCCTCATGAATTATCTTTTGACAATGTTCGCAGAAAGTGAACACTAAATTGCTTCGTTCACATATCAGTATATTTCAAAACATTGTTCTCATGGAAAATGTATAAGCAAAAATACTCAATGATGCAAAATATACTCTACTTCTTCATTAAGTTTCTCAAAGTCGTGTTCAATTTCAATAATTACATGATTTATAAACTTACTGCATAGCAATTCATGTGGGTTTTGTAAGCATAGAACAATGATTCTCAGGGTGACCATGACAATGTATGTTGTGATTATATATGTTTGAAGCAGTTGAGATTTATTGTAAGCACTTAACATTGATTCAAGTGTTTGTCACCCTATCAATGTTGATTATGCTGCATCGACACTTATTTGCATTAGAATTGCAACGTAAGATAAACAGAGAAAAATTATTTAGTCAACAAAATTTCTTGCATCGTTTCATCCTTCCATTACTCAATTTTGTAAACACGTTAAGTTGATATTAATGAGATCTTGGATGAGGTAATTACAAGTGTTTTGAGGAACAGCCGTTGAAAAGTTCATTGTATGATGATTAAAGTTGTTAACAACTTTTATGCTCTTCAGGATTGTTTTCAAACTTTTACGAACGAAAAGTTACCAACATCGAGTAGTTCAAGTCTCTGTCATTATTCTTTAATTTATCTGAGTTTTCCTCAAACTTTTGTCCTCATACTTCTGCTAACAAACAACAATAAAACTTTTTGAGGAAAGTGATTCTCGGTGGGAATGCTTTGAAAGCATTGTTTGATTTCTTTACGCGAATTTGAGCATCAAAGATGGAATGTCGATAAGATATTCACAGGTTGTAGTTGGCAATAAAGTAAATATGCGAGTATTGAAAACTTTCTTTTATTTTTTATTTGTAAGAATATTTTCCCATCCATATATGACTAAGTAATGTTAAAAGAATCTTGTGAGATATTTTGGAAGGAGAAACGAACAAAGTTTACTCCCAAAAAAAATTATATTTTCTTGTTCAAACCGAGAAATTCTCAAGTTGCTTGCTCCCAGGAATATTGAAAAAGAAAAAAAAAACAGAAAATCTTAAACGATATATGAATGGATGTTTATTTTGGGTTGAAAGTGAGAAAATTTATCATTTATACATGTGCTTCCTCCCTCCTGCTCCTGGGGTGCTGAAAGAATTCTTTTGCTTCCCTCTTCAAACATTCATCATGCTGAAATTGCCTTGAGTCAAATGAAGGTTGTGAAGACGAAATGAGTTATGACAGGTTCAACTCAGCCCTGGAAACTTCACCACGTTTTCCACTTCAAAACTGTAAGAGTTGTGAGAGGGTGTGGGTGGAAAAGAAAGGCAATTATATGCAAAATTCGTTTCAACTTTAAATTTTCTTTTTTCACTCTTTCACTCATACCATAGCCAACAACATGTGTATAATATTGATTTTGATATTATCGCTATCATTCTTCAAACGATGATATGTTTTCTTTTTTCCCGCCTTTATTTTCCATTTGTGTTTTTTCAACCAAAACTTTCTTTTTTATCACAATAACAAAGGTGACGATGCTTATTTAGAAGTTTTTTTAAGCTTTTCAGTCTCGATTTTTTTTATTTGGGCTCTTCATCATGTGACGTCATTGGTTGAAGGCTGAAATTACATTATGTTTGAAAGGGTTCTTAAATAACTTTTTATTTATGATTATTACTGAACATTTCAAATCGTCTTTAAATAATCTTTCAAAAGAAGAAAATTGAAACTGCTTATCGTATCAATAAATAAAGCTTTGAGCTTTTCTCGAATGAAAAAACTTGAAAAAAAAAACTATCAGCTTTGTTGTCTCTATGTCATTCATTGAAAAAAAAATAATCATTTAACGTTTCACTTCATTCTGGATACAAAACACGAAACGAGTACCTAATGCAGTAATTTCTTTTTCTCTGGAGTCGTTGATTGAATGTTTTTTTAATTTTAGTTGCACTGATCGTATCATGAGTTTTCAACATTGTATTGAATAATCAGTTTTTCATTTGTGAAAAATGAAGGAAATTCTCCAGCTTTTCTTTTTCAAGTTTCGTTACATAATCTTGTATTTTGGCATCGTTTCAACAGCAATTTCTTTTTATTCTCAAAATTTCGTACATCCGTTGGGTTGCCAATGGCATTTGTTTCGTGCCATGATGCAGAAGTTTTCTATGTGAAATATAAATGAAGTATGAGAGAGTCGTTGCAGTCGTTCAGATGATTGAAGGAATATTACAGTCACTCCATGAAAGCTCAATTTCATCACCACGTTATGAATGTTTATATTCAAACTTTTCAAATATTGAGTCAAAGTCTTCTGGTCTAAAGTTCTCAACCAAGTCCCGACAATTCCTCTGTATGAAGAAAAAAAGTTAGCTTTTCCAGTTTTTCCATTTTGTTCATTCGGTCGATGTTGAACGTGGCTACACAGCTATAAAAAGAATTGAGGTGCATTCAACCGCACAACACTAATAGTAATAATTATAATAATAATAATAAATATAATAACGTAGTGGCATGAAGAAAAAGAAGCAGCAGCAGGAGCAGCAGCAGCGAAGAATTGAAGAAATGAGACGAAACCCAAAATTGGATTAAGTTTTTCCAAGCCATATATCTTATTGTGTAAAAGCTATAATGCTTTAGCTTTCACTGCGGGGAAGGGAGGTTGAGTGACTGCAAAGGAAGAGAAATTTCAGCAGAAAAAAATAAAGCGGAAATTACATCATCACATGTCCCGCCCTCTCCTTGACGTGCTTCCCTTGAATTTGACTCACACGATGAGAAGAGAAGAAAATATTTTCTTAATATCGCAAATCAAGGGAAGACGACGATCTATGAAGTTAAAAAAAAATTTCACAAATGTCAAGAATTTCTGTTACAACTCTTTTCTTATTTTTTTGCCTTACCCCTGTCGTTATTGCCTTCATTGTTTTTGCCGTATAAAAATGAAAGGGAAAGAAAAGAAAAACTTCCTGCACTATAGCGTGTGACATTTTAAAGTGAAAGAAAAGCTCGAAAATCTTAAAAGGAATTTTTGATACGTCTTGAGAATTATTTATGGTGCTTCACACAGTAACTGTCATCGCTTCAATTCCTGATATTGCTTTTGTTGCTATTTCTCTTCTTTTATTGTTTACAGAAGCGTTAATTTCAAAAGATTTCTTTCATAAGACTTTACGACTAGCTTTTGTTATGAAGAAGCATATAAGAGCAATTTATTATAAGCCCATTCACTTTTATCATCCTCAGGTGAATGATAGTGAAGAATGCATTTAATTAAATTTGCATCGTAACGTCAGCAATTTGAATCCACAAAATATGAGCATAAATTTTTCTAAGAAAGCATTTTTAAATTCCTTTTTCCCTCTATCTCAAGTATTCTTAAAAAAGATTAAATCTGTGCGCACAGCAAAGAGGTTTGCTATGAAACATTTCCGACACTTTCCCATTCTCTCATAAAGCAACTTTCAAGTTATTATTCATTTGGAAGTTTCATGCGGATATAGGAATGTAGTTGTATGTGTAAGAGGGTGTGTGATGGTGTTTTGCATTAGTTCCTAGAATATCCGTGTTTCCATTTTGTTAAATTTACTTCCTCATTTGTAAACCGCTTTGCAGTTGTTCTAGCTGTTTACGTCTGCAAAAAACAACATGCAGCAGAGAACATTTGTATGAAAGTTTGCCAGCAAGTTATATTTTAGTAGCAATTGAGGAACTTCTTTTATGTTCAAGTTCTAGTGCCTAATATTTCTTCGTGCTTTTCCAAACAACGTTTTCCTTTTATTCAATTTTGAAAGATACCAATAGCTTGGCTTTGAAAAAAACATAAACGACGAGAAAGTTAGAAGTATGAAAATTAGTTTCATGGTCAAGAAGAATTCGATTTTTTTTTGTTTTATTTTAGAGGCTCAAGCGGCCTGTGGTCACTCGCGACTCTACAAAATTTCTTTACCTATAGGGGAAGGAAACTTTAACAACAGTTTTATTTACTGGATTTGTTTTAGTTTGATTGTAACGGGAGAACATGAAAACTTTTATAACACGACCAAAGTTTTTTTATACACTTTTCCCTTTTTTATTCAGTGATTCGAATGAAAATTGATACAACGAATGAAGAAAAGCAAAGAAAAGGAAAATAAAATTCATGTTAACTAATCAGTAATAACAATTTGTTTTATGAATTTTATTATGAAGGGGGAAATAAATATTGCAGAATAATCTGGACGTGAATCAACGATGTAAGTTTTTTTCATGATTTCTATATTAACTAATAACCAACTTATGATATTAAAGAAAAAAAATTATCTAAGAAATCTTTTCATCTTCTTTAAAGAAGTGAAAGGATTACAGAAAAATACGAAGGGATAAATATCAACTTGTATAACTTTTTTGATTAATTGAAATAGTTTTTTCTTGGTTGCGTAAGCCTAAGGGTAAAGGAAGTTAAGGAAAAAGTAAGCGAAATGGATATTTATAAAATATATTTCGGTCATCTTGATGGTGTTTCTTTCTATAGTTATAATTTTATACAGAATGGTTTACCAAAAAACAAATTAGACCCCATCATGGCTTTCCTACATTTTTCGCTTTTCTCCCTCCAAAACAAAATAAAATAAACTTCATTGAAATCATAAATTTTCAATTTCTTTTTTTCCTACTTCGTCTTGCAACTAAAGCTGAAAACATTTTTTATATTTATTATTAGTCATGAAATAATTGCGTGACAGAATTCCGGAGTGCCATTAATAAATGGAGAAATCCAAGCTGGAAAAACGACGCTCAAGCAATAACAGCTTCGTAATACAACAATTAAATAATTAAGAAAAATTGAATGAAAAGAAACTTAAAAGATTATGTAGAATATGGTAATTTATTTTCTATAATTCGATTTCTCCTCCTTCCGGCAACGTGATTGAAAATTTATTCAAAAGGTTTATTAAATTATAAATGAGCGGTGTTATAATAAATGATTGAAATTTGTTTTAATTTAAGTATATATCGCTATAAACTTGTATTTGTGTGTGTGTGTGTGTAATCCGAATTTTCAATGAATGATATTTGTTATGTCAGCATGCTTTTCCAATGGATGAATTTTTGTGCGTGCCATTTTCATTTGCGAGGAGTGTCATAAATAAGCAACAATTAGGAAATGTCCAAATATAGAATTTTGTGTTTGAAATGAGCCAAAAATACAAGCAAGCAAAATTAAGCTCGGTTTGAGAACGTTGGTAAATTAAAGGCCAGTTTTTCTTGCTTTCAACTAATAAAGCCATTAAGGGTGAGTAACAGTATTTCGTCTTATCTACCCAGCCAACACTATTCATCTCATCTATCAAACTTGATTTTAGTGGTTCAAGAGCGCTCTCGTCTTATCTGGAAATTAGTGGTGAAAGATTTACTTGCTTCCTTCTTCTTTCTTTGAAATGTATTTGAATAAAAAAACGGTCAGATTGGTCATGAATATATCTATCGAATCAAAAGGGCATAACATAATTGGCGAACATGAAAGTCTCATATTAAAAACTCATTTTGGTCAATTTTCTTTCTCTCTTCATTCACCTTGCTGTCTCTATCTCTCATCATAATTTCTATCGCCCTTCCGTACACTTCAACTTTGAACGTAAGAAAAATTCCATCGATGGGCTCTGGTGAAGAAATCCCAAATACCAAAGTGAAGGCCTCAACAATGAACAATGTAGGCAGAAAACAAAAAGTTCGACTCTTTCTCTCTTCACTTTGATCAAAAACAAGGCAAATTCCTTTTACATTTCTATTCGCAACTTCTATTACATAAAACATAAGCTTGATCGCCAAATATAATTCGAAATAATTTGTGAATCCAAATAAAAGGCACATAAAAAATATAAAAATGTTTTATAATATATTGGTAACAAAACGGAAGCGATTAATTACATTTATTATTACTTGCTAGAAATATCTTTCTGGCTTTGTTTTCATCATTACTTATTTAATTATGAAAAAATTGTTGAGCAGGCAGATCTAAGAATTTATGTTAAGGTTAATGTAAGTATGTGGGGAAGGAGAGAAGGGGACATTGACAGTTTGTATGTATTCACGTAATCGATTTTCAGATCTTTTATGTCATTTTTTTTATTCATTCATCTCTCCACTCACGCGCCACAAATTTCTTTTTTTTCTTCCTTCTTTTCATCCATTTCTTTTATTATTATTTGTATCATTTACAAATGAAATAGAAAAAAATGTGCTTAATCACTGGAATTTACATTCGACATTGTTCATCTTTGCTTTTCCCATCGTGCGCGCCTGTTTCGTTATAAAGCTTGGTTATTCCCTTCGTGGATTGAAATAACACACAGCCAAATAATTCTGCTCAAACACTCCCCATCAAACTATTTATACAAGCTTTCGAATTTCAATTCAAACTACAAAAAGCATTCAACGAACTAAATATGAGAAATTCTAAATCGATAATCACATAGAAGTTTAGGATTCTCAGTGATGTGTGAAGTGGGATGAGTAGCAAAGGCATTTTGATGTTTATTGGGATCGTCTTTGATGTTTCTCATCGGCATTCTAAATATTTTTTTTGTTCATGTTATGCTTGTTTTCTTTTTCTGGTTAAATCATAGTTCACTAGAAGAGAGCTTTTATGACGTGTTTCTTTCACATTCCATCAGCATTCCCATCTCTCGTTTATACTCAAAGCTCAAACACACGAAAAATTTGATTATTTTCGCTATCGAAATAAAAAGTTGGAATAAAAATGTTGATCAAGGGAAATTTCACTTTCATTATGACAAGAATTTAATTAAAAGAGAGAGGGAATTTATATGGCATTCAGTGTATAAATACGTAAGAAGAAAAAAAAGCACAGCTTGAAAATGAAATTTTACAGTTTCACATTTTCTGACATCAACTATAAGAGAAATGTTTGTATGAATTACACTTTTTCTTTGGTCAGAAGAGTGACATTGTGTTGTAAGTGTCTTCAGATAAAAATATGATACATTAAGCGCATAAGAGGGAGTCGGTAAGACTAACTCGGTTTATTTTGAAAAGAGTGACAGGATTAAATACATGCTGATGCTTTTTATATGATTTCTAATCTCATTATGCATTAGACGTCGCTTTTCCTGCGTAACATTGGTAAAATGTTGGGGAAAATCTATACAATAATCATCAGAGATTGATTTTCTATTTCATTTATGATGTAACAGATGAATGAATAAAAATAAGAATAGGATTTGCAAGATGATGGTTATGCTTCTGGCGATATTTATTGTGATGTATTAAATCATCAAGAAAAGCTGTCTGGGCACGCGGATAAGCTTCTTCATAAGATTATTTAGAGAGAGAAAACCCATAAAAGTGTGAGCTGCTTGACAACATATAAATTCATGACATATGCTCTTTTTAAACGTTTGAGATTTATTGAAGGGATTAAGTGTCTCGACCTAAAAGAACACGGAATATGCCTCAAAAAGAAAAATAAATTTACATTCGGTCAATATTTGATTTTAAAATGTCTGGCGTAGAATAAAGTTTTTATGAGAGCATTGTGGATGAGAAATGGTTGTTGATCCTTGATATACTTAATACCTTACTGGTATCAAAAGAAAGAATTATTTCAACAAGCCCATTTGCAAATGAAAACAAGCTTGAGACCGACCGCGGTAATGGAGTGTAAGAGCAAAGCGTTTCAACATAAATCTTCTTATGGGTGCGATAACGACATAAATGGTGGAGAAAAGGTTGTAAGTAGAATGTAAGTCAATTCAAATGAACTCGTTGTGGAGATTTTTCCACTCCAAAAGCTTCGCATGAAGAACGACAAAAATATAAAAAGAAAATGTTTAAAGGGTCAAAAACAAAACATGATGGGAGATGAAAAATCTGTACGAATTAAACAATTTCCTGGTCATTTCCACAAGGAATGATAGAAAAACAAAAGCAGACAAGAATAGTATCAAATCAGATCCTTTTTATTGCCAGAAAGATAAAACTATGTGTAAACGAGAAACAACAAGAAAAAAAACGTCATCAGAATAGCAAGACCCAAAGACACCGAAATTTTCATCAATGAAAAAAATGCACAGCGGAGAAAAGTCTGGCACTTGTGAGAATTTTTCTTTTGTGGAAAAACTCTTCTCAAGCGTTAAGCACTCGTGTGACTTCGGATTTGGAAATCGTATAAAAATTGTATTGGAGAGAAGTTTGTGAGAGTGTTTTTCTTTTTGAACATACGCTCATTTTATGCTCACGAGAGAGAAGTATGAGCGTGCAGCAGAATATTTTCTTCTGTCTCATCAAAATGAAGAGAAGAAAATCGTACAATCGTACATATAACAATAATAGTACATCATATAACTTTTCATTAGTAATATAGTTTTTCCCGAATTTTTTTTGTACTTTCGTCGGTTCAGTTGATGGAATCGCGTCGCGTTGTAAACATCTCTCACAAATGAAATAAGAATTTTTAAGAAAAAAACCTTACTTATAATTATTAAATGTTATATTTAACCGTTGATTTTAATCACAAATTTTGTGTATATAATCTTATTTTTTTTCTCGCGACTTCGCGGCGTGAAAATTTGTACGCGAAAAGTTCAAAGGAAAAGTGAGAGAAAAGCAAATTAAAAGGAAAAAACGAAAAGAAAAAAAAAACAGGGAAAGGAGAATTATCTGAAATAATAAAACAAAAAGGAAAAGATTTTCCCGTGAAATTAGTGAAGTTTTGAAAGATTTATCACAATAGCTCTTTGCGAAAGAACATTGTTAAATTTTTGCTTCCTTATAAAAAATAGTTCTTGTATTTTTCCCCCAAAGTTATTATCTATGAATTTTAAAACAAATTTCTAAAGTTCTGTTTTCAAGTAAAATTAAAATATTTAAAGTCTTAACAAATTAATATAAATTG